>JAPQWV010001993.1:0-67000 GCA_027422505.1 Craterostigma plantagineum | reverse complement strand
GGTATCAGAGCTTGTATTTTGTGAGTTTTGAAGTGGGTTCTTCCATTGAAGGTGAAGAAAATAAAGGTTGAAGTTGAGAAGGATATCATTGCTACCCAAGGAGGTGTTTGGACACCATAATGTGGGCAACCCATATTTGATGGTGAGAGTTATGATTATTGGAGTACTAAGAAGAAAACTCTATTGACTTCACAAGATTTGTGGGAGATAGTAGAAGAGGGTTATGTGATAAATGAAAAAATAGAAGAGAAGAAAGATGGGAAAGGGAATGTTGTGAAGGCTTCGGTTTCGGATCCCGACGAGAAGGAGAATAGAAAGAAGGATGCAAGGGCTCTTTATTTGATTCAATGAAGTATCTCCAAATAAGATTTTTCCGAGAATAATCGGGGCTCAAATCTCCAAGGAAGCTTGGGAGATTTTGCAAAAGGAGTTTCAAGGCACCGATAAAGTTCGGACGATAAAGCTCCTAACCTTGAAGAGGGAGTTTCAAAATTTGCAAATGAAGGAAAAAGAGACTCTACAAGAGTATTTCTCTAAGGTGATTGAGGTTGTGAACCAAATAAAAAATTTGGGTGAAACTTTGAGCGATAAGTCGGTGTGTGAGAAATTCTTGATTAGCCCTTCCAAGTATGACAATATTGTGGCCGTTATTGAAGAGACGAAAGACCTCTCTACTATTAGCGTGCATGATCTTATGGGGTCTCTTGAGAGACATGAAGAAAGGTTGAATAGACATGATGACCAAGTTCTTGAAAGCGTCTTTCAATCAAAAGTGAATGTGAGAGAGTCTACTAACCAAAGGGCGACCAATCGGAATACTTCCGTGGTGGCTTTTAATGGTGGTAGAGGTCGAGGCCGATTTGGGGGTAGATTTGGTAGTGGAGGTGGTAGAGGTACCTACCAAAGTGGAGAAGCTAAGCTATGCAACTTTTGTAAGAAGTCGGGCCATATAGAGAAGGATTGTTGGAATACGGGAAATATGCTACAATTGTAAGAAGTATAGCCATAAAGAGAAGTTTTGTAGGGTGAAGAATGAGGAGCAAGCTAACTACATCGAAGAGAAGATTATCGAGAGAAGAAACGATGGGAGCACATTTTATGCATGCCAAGCGGCCATTGAAAAGAAGGAAGATGTGTGGTACGTTGATAGTGGATGTATCAACCACATGACCGGGGATGAGTCGATTTTTTGCAAGGTTGATAGCACCGCCACTACTCAAATTACAATGGGCAATGGTGCGGTGGTGAAATCGAAGGGAAAAGGCACGATTGCAGTTGCATCAAAGAAAGGTAGGATGTTAATTCATGATGTATTGTTAGTGCCGGATTTGGCTCAAAATTTGCTAAGTGTTGGGCAATTGGTTGAGCATGGTCACGCGGTTTACTTTGAGGGTGCGGCTTGCAGAATATTTGATAAAATTGGGAATAAAAGAGAGTTGATGGCCGTAGTGAAGATGGAGAGGAATAGAAACTTTCCTCTCGCTCTCAAGCCCGAAAGAAGTGTTGCCTTGAAGGTTGGTGTAGGTGACGACTCATGGCTGTGGCATAGGAGGTATGGCCATTTAAACTTTGAGAGCTTGAAGTTGCTAAGTAAGAAGGAAATGGTGTATGGGCGACCAACTATAGAAGACAAAGGTGGCGTATGTGAGTCATGTGCTCTTGGGAAGATACATCGAGAATCATTTCCGAAGGCGAAGGCATGGAGAGCAAGACGCCACTAGAGCTTGTTCACACCGATATTTGTGGTCCCATGAGTACAAACTCACATGGCGGAAACCGGTACGCCATACCTTCATTGATGATTATTCAAGAATGTGTTGGGTTTATTTCTTGAGGCAAAAGTCGGAAGCGCTTTATGTCTTCAAAAAGTTTCAAAGAGTGGTTGAAAAGTGGCCGGTTGATAAAGAAGTTACGAAGCGATAGAGGTGGTGAGTACAAATCTAAGGAGTTTGAGAAGTTTTGTGAAGATACCGGCTTACAGAGACTATTGACTGTTAGTTTTACACCGGAGCAAAATGGCGTGGCCGAGAGAAAGAATATGACCATTGTTGAAATGACAAGAACCATGATGAATGAAAAGGGATTGCCATTGACTTTTTGGGCGGAAGCTACATATACGGCGGTGTACTTATTGACTAGGTGTCCCACAAAGGCAATTGATAATAAGACTCCATTCGAAGCTTGGTCCGGCGGCAAAAAACCATCGGTGAATCACTTGAAGGTGTTCGGGTCCATTTGCTATGCACATGTTCCAAAGGAGTTGAGGAACAAGCTTGAAGATAAAGGTGAGAAGTGCATCTTTGTTGGCTATAGTATAAAATCAAAGGGCTATAGACTCTTTAGCTTGAAGAGAAACAAAGTGATAGAAAGCCGAGATGTGATTTTTAATGAGAAGGATCATTGGGATTGGAAAGGAAAAGGAGTTGAAAGTGTGTCATATCCTATTCAAGACGATGCACAAGAAGGGCCAAGTGGTAGTGGGCACGACATCGAGGACGATCCATCTCCAATGAATATCCGGGTCGGCGTCGTCATCCCCAAGCTCAAAGCCGGTAAGATTGAGGCCTATAACCGATATTTATGCACATTGTAATTTTGTCATTGTTGAACCGAAGAACTTTGACCAAGCGATTAGAGAAGAAGTTTGGAGAAATGCGATGGAAGATGAGATAAATATGATTGAGAAAAATGAGACATGGAAGTTGGTTGAGAAGCCAAAGGAGAAAGATATTGTTGGGTTGAAGTGGTTATACAAGACAAAGACTAACCCGGATGGTTCGGTGCAAAAATACAAGGCAAGGTTGGTGGCGAAAGGGTACACTCAACAAACTGGTATCGACTATCATGAGACGTTTGCGCCGGTTGCAAGACATGAGACTGTTCGATTGTTGATTGCACTAGCGGCACACAAAGGTTGGAAACTTTACCAACTTGATGTGAAGTCGGCTTTCTTGAACGGGTGTTAAAAGCGGAAGTGTATGTGGAGCAACCTCAAGGATTTGAGTTGGAGAGTGAAGAAACGAAAGTATAGAAGTTGAGGAAAGCTTTGTATGGGTTGAAGCAAGCACCACGTGCTTGGTATGGGAATATCGATGCATACTTCTCGGAGAAAGGATTCAAGAGGAGTCCAAGTGAGCCGATACTTTATGTGAAGCAAGGTACCAACTCTATACTTCTTGTTTCAGTTTACGTTGATGATTTGATCTTTACGGGAAATGATGAGAAGATGATGAGAGAGTTCAAGAATGATATGTTGAGAAGATATGAGATGAATGATTTGGGCTTGTTGCATTATTTTTTGGGGATTGAGATTGATCAAAGGGATGATGGTGTATTTATTTCTCAAAAGAAGTATACCCGAGATATTTTATCGAAGTTTAAAATGGAGGATTGCAATCTGTCATTACACCGTTGTTGGTTAATGAGAACTTGGTGAGAGAGGATGGTAGTGGTGATGCCGATGTGGCTTATATAGGAGTCTAGTTGGGAGTTTGTTATACCTTACGACTACTAGACCGGATATCATGTATGCCTCGGGGTTATTTCTCGGTTTATGCACCGACCGTGCAAAACTCATTTTGGAATTGGAAAAACATTGTTGAGGTATATTCAAGGGACCAAAGAGTTTGGCCTTATGTATGAAAGAAGTGAGGAAGAGGGCGTCGAGTTATTTGGTTATTGTGATAGTGATTGGGCCGGTAGTATGGATGATATGAAGAGTACATCCGGATATGCATTTACGCTTGGATCCGGAGTATTTAGTTGGGCGTCGAAGAAGCAGAGAGAGTAGCGCACTCTTCGGCGGAGGCCGAATATCTATCGGCGAGTGAAGCTACAAAGCAAGTTGTTTGGTTGAGGAAGATTTTAGAAGACATGGGGGAGAAGCAAGACATGGCAACGGTATCTTTTGTGACAACAAGTCGGCGATTGCAATGTCGAAGAACTCGGTGTTCCATAGTCGAACGAAGCACATCAATCTCAAGCATCTCTATATTCGAGAGGTGGTCGAAGATGAAGAAATTCAAATCAAGTATGTGAAGACGGGAGACCAATTGGCGGACATCTTTACCAAAGTTCTTCTCGGTGACAAGATTATTTATTTTTGAGAATTACTGGGTATGGAGTTAAGACATTAAGGGGGTGTTGAAATTAATGTTTTAATTTTAGGTTTTAAGTATTAGTGGGCTTTATGGGATAGTCTTGGCCCATGTAAGCATTTGTAAGTGTTTTATTGTGTGGAAAAGCTGGAAACGTGGATGAATGAAAAAAAACGAGCAGAGAAGAAACGGCCGCAGCTCTCCCTCCCTTATTCCTCACTGTTCAACTCCCACCTAAAAAAAACGATAATAATGAATATTGTTTGGCTTAGGATTGTAAGGCCAACACCATAGGCCACTGTTATGCTGAAGGCTAATAAGATTATATTATATATAGTAATTGTAAATTCTTGTGACTGTTGGCCATACAGCACAAGAAGAAAAAGTCTATCAGCAGATGTTATCCACTGGAAAACCTCCTGTAGATCTCTTGTGTTCTTCATCTTCTCCAGTAATTGGTCAGCGTTGTAGTGATGAGAAGGGTTCTAATCACATTAATCAGCAGTTACAGCATAATTTAGATCTGCTTCAGCCAAGCCCTGATGATGAGAACAAGAAGCAAGTTTCGAATTTCTCCATAAGGTAATGAATGACTTCATCCATGTGTAAAGTTTGTTCATTTGGTGCTTATTCTCTCTTTCTTTAGTTTACTCTCTCTCTCTCTCTCTCTCTCTCTCTCTCTCTCTCTCTCTCTCTTTCTCTCAACACATGATGAACAGTTCTGACCATGTTAGCTGTTGGGGGGTTTTCTTCTTCGTTGGTCAGATTCAAAGTACCAAGAAATTCGTGTCATTTTATTCTTGTGTGGTCAAGGGTTTTTTTTGTTGAAATTAATATTTTAAATATATTGGGCTTTATTTTTTATCTAGAATTATTTTGTCTTTGGCCCATTAGATATTGTTAGTCTAGGTAATATGTATTGAACGTTTTATGCCCTTCATAGAATGAAAAAAAAAATAGAAAACAGAGCTGAGAAGAGAACGGCTGCCCTCTCCTTCACTCTTCACTGTTCCATCACTATATTAACAAAAAATCAGTATTTTTTTCTTGGTTTTGCAAGTTAAGGCCAACATAAATGGTATCAGAGCTTGTGTTTGGTGAGATTTGAAGTGGGTTTCTTCCATTGAAGGTGAAGAAATAGTGTTTAAAGTTGAGAAGGGCACCATGGCTACCCAATGAGGTGTTTGGGCACCACAAGGTGGGCAACCCGTATTTGACGGTGAGAGTTATGATTATTGGAGTATTAAGATGAAGACTCTTTTGATTTCACAAGATTTATGGGAGATTGTGGAAGATGGTTATGTGATAGTGAGAAAATAGAAGAGAATAAAGATGGGAAAGGGAATGTTGTGAAGGCTACGGTTTTGGATCCCGACGAGAAGGAGAATAGAAAGAAGGACGCAATGGCTCTTTACTTGATTCAAGGAAGTATATCCAACAAGATTTTTCCGAGAATAATCGGGGCTCAAACCTCCAAGGAAGCTTGGGAGATTTTGCAAAAGGAGTTTCAAGGCACCAATAAAGTTAGAACGGTAAAGCTCTTAACCTTGAAAAGGGAGTTTCAAAATTTGCAAATGAAGGAGAAAGAGACTTTACAAGAGTACTTTTCTAAGGTGATCGAGGTTGTGAATCAAATTAAAAATTTGGGTGAAACTTTGAGCGATAAGTCGGTGTGTGAGAAGTTCTTGATTAGTCTTCCTTCGAAGTATGATAACATTGTGGCCGTTATTGAAGAGACGAAAGACCTCTCTACTATTAGTGTGCATGATCTTATGGGCTCTCTTGAGAGACATGAGGAAAGGTTGAATTGGCATGGCGACCAAGTTCTTGAAAGCGCCTTTCAATCTAAGGTGAATGTGAAAGAGTATAACAACCAAAGGGCGGCCAATGGGAATACCTTCCGTGGTGGCTTTAGCGGTGGTAGAGGCCGAGGCCGATTTGGGGGTAGATTTGGTAGTGGAGGTAGTAGAGGCGCCTACCAAAGTGGAGAAACTAAGCTATGCAACTTTTGCAAGAAGCCGGGCCATATAGAAAAAGATTGTTGGAACAAGGGGAAGGTTCAATGCTACAATTGCAAGAAGTATAGCCATAAAGAGAAGTTTTGTAGGGTGAAGAATGAGGAGCAAGCGAACTACACCGAAGAGAAGAGTCTCGAGAGAAATGATGGAAGCACATTTTATGCATGCCAAGCGGCTATTGAAAAGAAGGAAGATGTGTGGTATGTTGATAGTGGATGTAGCAACCACATGACCGGGGATGAGTCGATTTTTTGCCAGCTTGATAGCACCGCTACTACTCAAATTACGATGGGAAATGGACCGGTGGTGAAATCGAAGGGAAAAGGCACGATTGCGGTTGCATCAAAGAAGGGAAGGATGCTAATTCATGACGTATTGCTAGTGCCGGATTTGGCTCAAAATTTGCTAAGTGTTGGGCAATTGGTTGAGCATGGTCATGCGGTTCACTTTGAGGGGGCGACTTGTAGAATATTTGATAAGGTTGGGAATAAAAGAGAGTTGATGGCCGTAGTGAAGATGGAGAGGAATAGAAATTTCCCTCTCGCTCTCAAGCCCGAAAGAAGCGTTGCCTTGAAGGTTGATGTAGGTGACGACTCATGGTTGTGGCATAAGAGGTATGGTCATTTGAATTTTGAGAGCTTGAAGTTGCTAAGCAAGAAGGATATGGTGTATGGGCTACCGACTATAGAAGAGAAAGGTGGCGTATGTGAGGCATGTGCTCTTGGAAAGATACATCGAGAATCATTTCCAAAGGCGGAGGCGTGGAGAGCAAGATGCCATTAGAGCTTGTTCACACCGATATTTGTGGTCCCATGAGCACAAACTCACATGGTGGAAACCGGTATTTCATCCCTTTCATTGATTATTATTCAAGAATTTGTTGGGTTTACTTTTTGAGGCAAAAGTTGGAAGCGCTTTATGTCTTCAAAAAGTTCCAAAGAATGGTTGAGAGACAAAGTGGCCGGTTGATGAAGACGTTAAGAAGCGATAGAGGTGGTGAGTACAACTCCAAGGAGTTTGAGAAGTTTTGTGAAGATATCGGCTTAGAGAGACAATTTACGATAAGTTATACACCGGAGCAAAATGGCGTAGCCGAGAGAAAGAATAGGACCATTGTTGAAATGGCAAGAACCATGATGAATGAGAAGGATTACCATTGGCGTTTTGGGCGGAAGCTACATATACGGCGGTGTACTTATTGAATAGGTGTCCCACAAAGGCGGTTGAGAACAAGACTCCATTCGAAGCTTGGTCCGGCGGCAAAAAGCCATCGGTGAATCACTTGAAGGTGTTCGGGTCCATTTGCTATGCACATGTTCCAAAGGTGTTGAGGAACAAGCTTGAAGATATAGGTGAGAAGTGCATCTTTGTTGGCTATAGTATAAAATCAAAGGGCTATAGGCTCTTTAGCTTGAAGAGAAACAAAGTGATAGAAAGCCGAGATGTGATTTTTAATGAGAAGTCGGCTTCCTTGAATGGGTGTTAAAAGCGGAAGTGTATGTGGAGCAACCTCAAGGATTTGAGTTGGAGAGTGAAGAAACGAAAGTATACAAGTTGAGGAAAGCTTTGTATGGGTTGAAGCAAGCACCACGTGCTTGGTATGGGAATATCGATGCATATTTTTTGGACAAAGGATTCAAGAGGAGTCCAAGTGAGCCGACACTCTATGTGAAGCAAGGTACCAACTCTATACTTCTTGTTTCACTTTACGTTGATGATTTGATATTTACGGGAAATGATGAGAAGATGATGGGTGAATTCAAGAGTGATATGTTGAGAAGATATGAGATGAATGATTTGGGCTTGTTGCATTATTTTTTGGAGATTGAGATTGATCAAAGGGATGATGGTTTTTTTCTCAAAAGAAATATGCCCAAGATATATTATCGAAGTTTAAGATGGAAGATTGTAATCCGGTTGTGACACCTTTGTTGGTGAATGAGAAGTTGGTGAAAGATGATGGTAGTGGTGATGCCGATGCGGCTTTATATAGGAGTCTAGTTGGGAGTTTGTTATATCTTACGACTACTAGGCCGGATATCATGTATGCTTCGGGGTTATTGTCTCGATTTATGCATCGACCGAGCAAAACTCATTTTGGGGTTGGGAAAAGATTGTTGAGATATATTCAAGGGACCAAAGAGCTTGGCCTTATGTATGAAAGAAGTGATGATGAAGCCGTCGAGTTATTTGGTTATTGTGATAGTGATTTGGCCGGTAGTACGGATGATATGAAGAGTACATCCGGATATACGTTTACACTTGGATCCGGGGTATTTAGTTGGGCGTCGAAGAAGCAAGAGAGAGTAGCGCACTCTTCGGCGGAGGCCGAATATGTGTCGGCGAGTGAAGCTACAAAGCAAGTGGTATGGTTGAGGAAGATTTTAGAAGACATGGGGGAGAAGCAAGACATGGCGACGGTTCTCTTTTGTGACAACAAGTCGGCGATTGCAATGTCGAAGAACTCGGTGTTCCATAGTCGGACGAAGCACATCAAACTCAAGCATCATTACATTCGAGAGGCGGTTGAAGATGAAGAAATTCAAATCAAGTATGTGAAGACCGGAGACAAATTGGCGGACATTTTTACCAAAGCTCTTCCCGGTGACAAGATTATTTATTTTCGAGAATTATTGGGTATGAAAGGTTTAAAATATTAAGGGGGAGTGTTGAAATTAATATTTTAAATATATTGGGCTTTAGTTTTTATCTAGAATTGTTTTGTCTTTGGCCCATTAGATATTGTTAGTCTAGGTAATATGTATTGAACGTTTTATGCCCTTTGTAGAAGGAAAAAAAAAATAGAAAACAGAGCTGAGAAGAAAACGGCTGCCCTCTCCTTCACTCTTCACTGTTCCATCACTATATTAACAAAAAATCAGTATTTTTTTCTTGGTTTGGCAAGTTAAGGCCAACATTTTTCCTATCAGAAACTTTCTAGAGCTTCCTTAAACCGTATCAGAGTTTTGGCTAATATTTGCTTAATCATTGTTCTTAGTTACATATTTGCAGGTGTAGAGAAATCAGACCAATACCCAAATATACCGCTGACGAATTCGTGTGATCCGATTTTCAGATTGCTATTTTCTGTGCGAATCTTGACGAGAAACAGTAAATGAAAATCACACAAAGGATTTACGTGGTTCGATCTTGCGATCTACTCCACGGGACCAAGAACGAGCTTTTTATTATTTTGAGAGAATTTACAGAGCTACCACTCGACTGTTTTTCTGTTACAGCTCACTCTACAACGAAGAAGACGATCTACAGTATATTATTTCCCGCCTTGCGCGTTGCTTCTTTTATACTTAATAAAACGCTGTTAACGCTTCTGCCAACGAACTCTGCCTTGTAGAAGAACTGTTGCCAGCTTCAGCGTCTTTATTAGTAAGCCACAGCTTCGGCTTCAGACTTAGCAATTTCTTCTGTTCCATTTGCTTCAGTTCTTCAGCAAACTATCACAGCTAATTCCTTGATTTGAATTTGCTCTTCACAATTCTCCACCTCAAGTTCAAATCGCAACACCTCATTCTTGGCCCACCTTCCCCTGTACTCAGGGAAGCTTTGCACAGTCAGGACGGTTCAGACACAACTTGGAATTTGTGCCCAAAACATGCCTGGTTGTTTCATCACCTGAGATCACACTTGAGCTCAACCGTTTCATCTCAGTTTTCCTCCATTTGCCGCTTTCTTTCCTCTTCATATTCTGATCATATGAGTGAGTCTTTCCCAGTTTAATACCTGTCACAGCTGCAAATGCATAGGCCACATTTTCTGCATAACCATATCTTTTTGGAGCTCGAACCTCCCTTCTTTGTCTATCCCTAACTTCGTTGTAACCCTGTTGGTTCTCATCCAAAGCTTGATTCTCATCACCTCCACCTAGCCAGTTACTAGTTTCTTCAGTCGCATCATGATTCTCATCATCACTCAATGCGAGATTCTCTACTTCAAAATCCACAAAACCAGCCTTTTCTGATTTTCCAGTTTCCAAGCTGTTTTTCCCCTGTGTCTTGTAAGCCATTTCCATTTCATTGAACACCACATCCCTGCTAATGTTACACCTTCCCATGCCAGCTTCTAAGCACCATAGCTTGTATCCCTTGACTCCCTCGGGATATCCCATGAACATGCATCGAACAGCCCTAGCATCGAGCTTGTCTTTCCTTGTATATGCATAAGCTGTGCATCCGACAACTCTGAGGTGTTTCAAGCTTGGTGGATTCCCTGACCATTTCTCCTCAGGTACGGGTGTTCATCGGCCGGTTCGGTTCGGTTTTCTAACATTTCGGTTCGATTTTTCGGTTTTCGGTTTTGCATATGCTCAATCCGATATCCGAACCGTTTTAATTTGGTTCGGTTCGGTTTTTAACAATTCGGTTTCGGGTTTTTCGGTTCGGTTTTTCCGGTTAAAGAACAATCAAAGGTCTGAAAATAGAAACGAACATAAGCTGAAAATGAAACAAGGTCTAACCAAAACAGAAAATAAAAATTCCGCTGAAAGTGGTACAAAACATTCAGCTAAATACCCACCACACAAAAGCATATTCAACCATATCACATAACCAAAATAGTACTATAAGCAATATTGATTTCCACCACCTTCAATACCTTCCATTAGACTCTTCAATCTTTAACATTCAAATCTGTGAAAGAGTAAAATATTTGTCAAAATCAGTAAAGAATAATTACAATAAAGAATAATAAGCATAATTATTACCGGATTCAAGCTGCTCAAGATTGTCCAACTCCTCCTCTACTTTAACAGGTGAAGGTTCTTTCCGAACCCAATCTTGAAGACAAATTAGAGTTTGAACTAATCTAGGAGTCAATGAACTTCTAAAGGAATCAAGCACACGTCCACTCGTACTAAATGCACTTTCTGATGCCACTGTAGAAATAGGAATTGCTAACACGTCACGGGCCATATCAGCAAGGATAGGAAATCTAGGCGAGTTAACTTTCCACCAAGCTAAAATATCGAAATTGTCATTTCCAATCTCTGTTTCTTCACCAAGATACCTATCTAACTCGGTTTTGGCATCAATTCTTCCACTCTTGGCCTTGTACCTCAAGTAGTCTTGTTGTATTCGTGTTCCTTGCGCACTTCCAGAGTCCACATTTGACATATCCAATGAGTAGCTAGATGAGTTAGATGACGCCTCAAATATTTTTCCTCTTGCTTTTCTATATTCATCAAACAAAGAATTCATATAAGACTTCACTTCTTCGGCCATTTTCTCCCCCTTCTCCTCACCATACATCTTCACAAATACAAAAGCAACGTAGTCATATTTGAAACGAGGATCAAGCACGCAAGCTATGAAAATCATCTTGTTCATTTTCTCCGGCGCACCCCAATACTTGTCAAATTTAGCTTTCATCCTCTTTTCCATCATTTTCAAATTGAAGTCGTCACTTTCCGCTAACATACTCAAAAGACAAGCAACCTCTTCAATTTCGTGAAAGTGAATATTCGAAGTGACATACGATGAACCGGATACCCTTAGAGTAAGGTTGAAAAAGGATTCGAGAAACTTCTCCATGTGCCTTATATTTATCCAATCGTCACTTATCAACAAACCTGCGACTTTTCCATCTTCACAAACATGATCAAGTAGATAAGACATTAATCCCGAGTCTTGGTCGGCGTAGCTAAGAAAAGCCTTCTCAAATTCTTGTGCCGTTTTCAACATCAAATATGTAGAATTCCATCGAGTAGCAACATCGAGACACAAGCTCCGTTTACTTTTTATTCTTTCAACTTCACAACAATCTTTGTAAGTTTTTAGCCTTGAAGGAGATTGTCGAATATACTTCACAACTTGCCTAACACGTTTCACGGAATCACCAATTTCTTTCAAACCATCTTGGACCACAAGATTGATTATATGAGCCACACATCTCATATGAAGATGTTGACCGTTCATCAAATTTGTTTCCCATTTACTCAGCTGCTTCGACATTTCCTTCACTGTGACATCATTTGAACTAGCATTGTCAACCGTGATAGTGAATACTTCATCCAAACCCCATTCCATCAAACATTTAGTAATCGCAAGTGCCATATCATCGCCTTTATGACTAAAGACAGGACAAAAATTCAAGATCTTCTTATGGTAACTCCACTCTTTATCAATAAAGTGGGCGGTGATACACATATAATTGATTCTCTGTATCGAAGTCCATGTATCTGTTGTTAGGCAAACTCTTTGATTTGTGCCGACAAAATAACGCTTCAACTTTTGTTTTTCTTCCAAGAACAAATCAAAACAACCTCAGGTGTCTTCATATCAATAGCGGTGGAAGGCCTACAATTTACTTAACTAGTTTACGTAACTAGTGTCGTAGAAAAGAAATAAAAGGTATGAAATTTCGTATAAAATTTTTCCTTTCATAAAAAGGAATCGTAACTGTTCCTACAAAATTATCATGGGTCCTATTTACATAGGAAAGAGCGCATGCGGGTCAAAATAAATTTATCTACTGGGCCTCCACGAGGTCGCATCCATGCACACACTCCATCTCAAAAGCCCCGGGAAGCTTCAAAAGTTGGCCTCGCCTTGAAAATGATCATGTATCGTGATCGCGGGGTCCTACAACACATAAAACGTGGAATGAGCTTATAGAGCTCAGTAAGTGAAAATCATGCATGCAATGCACGTGACCTAAATAGCGATGGCATCCGCGCCAATGCTATCTACTTCTCACATTCTTCCTGACCTTTCTCACATTCTTCTTGACTTTTCATAACATATTTGGGCCCTCGGCTTTTAATCTTACTATGCACCATATAGAGCTCAAACCCCTAAGGGTACAAGTGGCAGTACACACACTAGGAGGCTAAACCCGAGTACTCAATCTGTGCGTAACCCTATGATGCCTTTCAATCCCAATGCGGTACACACTGAGAGGCTACTAGTGCCTTTCAATCCCAATGTCGTCCCATTGAGAGGCTAACCCGGGCACACAAATTTCGTTTAACCCTAAGGCGCCTTTCCATCCCAATGCGGTCTGACACGGCGCTTCTCACTGGTAGCTTACTACGAGGTCGCCAACACTCGAGGTTCCCTCGGTGCCGCTCATACCCTCGTGTCGCATCCTCCAGGTTGCATCTCCCGCTACGGGGTATTCCCCCTACCTTTCGTGAATCAGGTAATTCGGCTTCGTGAATCGCCGTGGTAGCATAGAAGAGCCGTGACTCATCATTGAGTCGACACAAATGCCCATATTGGCAAATATACATATCGCTTTCAAGCGATCTTATACTCATGCACGCTCCCTTACCTTGACTCTTATACTAGTCGTGCGTGCACGTGGTTATGCCATGAATCATATAAACATGCGTGCAATATTCATGAAATAATTTACGTCACATAAATCACGTAAATTTACGTCACATAGAGTCATATAAAATCATGAAAGGCACATAGACACATAAATTTTGTACACACATAATTATGTGTTGTAAGTGCGATTTCCACTTACCTGGTATCCTTAGCTATATCGTAGGGTAAATCGCTAATCTTCAAACCCTAAGTATGTAAACATATAAAATTAGGGTTTGTTAGTCTAGTTATAATTTCCTGAAATTGGCTTAATTTTGAAAACCCTAGTTTCGACTTTTATAATTTCGAAACCCTAAAATTTAGAATTTAACCTATCTAAGAAGTACTATTAATATAAATTTCGGCATGATTATGACCTCGACATTGTATAAATCTCGATATAAATTACATGATGGATCTCGATATTATTTACTAAGTTCGATATTTAAACTATACCAAGATCTCGACATCAAAGTTGCATTGGACTTCGAGTTTTAACTAAATACAATAACCTCGATATACATACGTTGACATTATATACACCTAGATTTCGACATAGCTTATGTGTGAAAATACCAATGTCTTTGAACTTATAATTTAATATTATTGCCCTAGATTCTCGATATGGACTTGAGCCCTTATACCAAATATCGAGATATGATAATAATATGCTTTAAGATGTCGAGCTCTTACAACTAAATGTCGATATTTATTTTCAACACAAATCTCGACATTAGTGTGGCATAAATCTCGATATCCTATATACCTTTCGACATTTCAATGGCTCGACATTTATCCTTTCGATATTATTCTTATAACATCAGCATGGTTTCACGATTTTAACAAGATTTCGATATAAGATTATGAACTGACTTCGACATTGTATTAAAGATGTCGAGGTTATATGAAAACACAGCAAAATGTCGACATAACTCTCGAGTTTTATAAGCTGGAAAATTATATCACTATTCAAAGTATTTTATAAAAATCATCTACCTATCGATCAAACCTCCCTTCTTTTCCAGAACAGTTTGAAGGTCTTATAAACCTTATAAAGACCCATTTTAAGCTGCCTCCTTATCCTTAAGTACGATTCCTATCTTACAGGTCTTTCTAACCACAACAGTTATCAATCTAAACAACCATATTAGTCTAACTAGTGTTCGAAACCCTAATTTCAGCACCACCTAAAGTACAAAGGTTATGAGTGCGATTCTTTCTTACCAAGGATTCGTAAGGTGAACTGTTATGATTGCTTGGTTGGCACTTGTCTCGGTTTCTCCTTCTTTTTATAGTTGTGTTGTTGTTTATGAGGGTCCTCTTCACATTTTTATTTCTTACATCAGCTCACAATCTTCGTTCCTTAATTTATTTGATAAGGACTAAGCTTGGAAAATTGGGAATTGAAGTGATAACTAGATGACTAAGCTAGTTACCTTTACCTCCTATGCTAAGAAATCCTCACGTGTCTTTAAGTTACTCACTCTTCCTAAGCTATGATTGGTTGAATAGTATCTCATTAGACTCAACAATGATATAAGGATCTCGACATAATTAAATAATGGACTTCGAAATTTAAACATTCAATGTCGATATCTCAAGTTGGGTTGCTCGATATGTTCTATATAAATTCGATATCTAACAGTAGATAATGATTTCGATATATATATATTATATATATACATGTCTCGACATTTTGACACTACATAAAGATTTCGACATACATAAATCTCGACCTAGTGGTATGCAGAAACTTCGAGACATTACATAATATATGAAGTCAACATTATAATTAAATCTCAACAATTATTTCGACATAATATGTACCAAACAGATTTCGACATGTTGTTCTAACTTAATGGTGGGGTTTCGAGCTGGATATCGACATCTCAAGCAAAATGTCGAGGTATTATATACAAATTTCAATGTAAAGATCTCGACATCTTAAAACCTCATTTCGACATTCATGCTAGCTTTCGACATCAACTTGACATTCTACCAATATCTTGATTTCGAGCTTTAAGATTTCGTAGCACGTAATTAATTCCTCATTTAAAAATTTCCTTAATCCTACGTTCATCACTTAAGTCATAATTCGTGACAACATAAAAATTATAAATCGAAAAACATGAAATCATATGAACACATAAGTCATGTAAGAACATAAAAATATGAAAACATCATATCACTTAAAGTCCTAATTTCTTATTTAATTAATTCAGAGAAATTTCTAATTTACTGTTAATTAAATCGTAAATCCCGTAATTAAATTTTACGGGTATTACATCCTCCCCCCCCCCCCCTTAAAAGAATTTCGCCCCCGAAATTCCGTCGGTTAGAAATTCGGGGTAACGATTGGTAGGTGGCATGGTTGGGTGATAGATATTCACCCTAGGAAGTTATCAAGGAATCTCGAATAATTTTCGAGGATCGAAAGGAATAGAATCCTGGTGAAGTAAATACGAAGATTGTTCCAGTTAGTGGAACCTGTACTACCTCGAAGAGCTAACGAGAATAATTATAAACTTAGGCAGAAATCGAAGATCCTAAGTATCCATCACGCTTCCGATGCGCAACTCTGATATCGAACAAATACGTTTCTTAGGGTGAGCAAAAGATTAGGGCATAGAAATATACCCCGGTATTATTGGTTTCAGGAATTCAGCAAAAGATTTCGGCTTCCTATTTCGAACGCCTATCTACTACGATCACGACCCATGTCGACACTCGAATTGGTATCAACCAAGTCGGCTAAAAGAATTCCCGAGTCTTACCACATAAGTGGTGGATAGAAAAGAAAATGTGGCTCATGAGTCCACTAGAATGCATGTTGAAGTTTAATCAATTAGGAGGGTACCTTCCATCTTGGACTGATTGTTTTCAGCCTCTTCCGCTGTAAGCATGTATACCCGAGCGGGTGCTGTCGGCGGCTTGGTCCGGCTTGCTCCCTGACTTCCAGATGCATTTTCTGGGCAGGCTACGGAATAGTGGCTTGTCTTGCCACATTTAAACAGGTAGCATTTTGTGAAAAGCAGACGCCCAGATGACGTCGTGCACATTTTGGGCATATGGGTGCATTTGGTTGGGGTCTCCCTTGATTTGGATTAGGCTGTTGGGGTGGTCCGGATCGATTCTGGAAGTTGGGTTTTACATTCTTATGAACAAACGGTTTCTTTGGGTTATTTCCGTTTCCTTTGGGTCCTTGTTCGAATTTCCTTTTAATCTCCTGGGCTCGGGCAATTCTGATTTCGGCTTGCTCAGCCATCAGGGCTCGTTCCGCCATTTGGGCATAAGTAACCCTTGGAATCCAGCCACGCCAACATCACGGTAAAGTTCTGGCTTCAAGCCCTCCATAAATCGTTCAATCTTCAGTGCATCTGTGCTCACCATGTGAGCAGCAAATCGGGGAAGCTGTTCGAATTTCCTAATATACTCCGCCACCGTCATTGTTCCCTGGCGGAGATTGATGAACTCGTTCATCCTCTGGGCTCGAACGGGAGCAGTAAAATACTTATTTCGGAAGAGTTCTTTGAAACGCTCCCAGGTCATTGTTATCGGATCTTCGAGAGTTAGGATCGTGTCCCACCAGTGGCCGGCGCTTCCCCTTAATAGGTACCCAGCACACAAGGCTTTTTCGGTTTCTGGGGTACGGCTATGCTGGAACATAGTTTCTAGGGTTCGAAGCCAATCCTCAGCCGAGGTTGGGTCAACAGCATCTTCAAAGATTGGGGGTAAAGTTTACGAAATCTTTCCCCGACCATTTCGATTCTGTCGGCCTGAGAAGATCCGTTGCTTGATTGCCCGCCAGCGTTTTATTGCTGGATCAGTTGCTGGATTTGGGCGGCTTGTTGGCGGACTAGTTCCGCGAGCTGAAGGATAGTCGCATCCCGACTATCAGTAGAGGCTGCGGGTTCTTTACCTTTATCTGCACCCGCACTATTTTCATTTCTCGTTCTACCCATCGTTCTTCTATTCTAACGTTCCTAAGATCAATAAATCATGTAATACCAGAAATTCATAAAACATAAAACTTACTGGCAAGGCCGCTTCCGTGCTTTTGAGTGTGTGTACATGGACAGTCTGCAGAACCTATATCCTAAGCTCTGATACCACCTGTGGCAGCCCCGCCTTCCACCACTACTTTCTTAACTAGTTTACGTAACTAGAGTCGTAGAAAAGGAATAAATGGTATGAACTTTCGTATAAAATTTTTCCTTTCATAAAAAGGAATCGTAACTGTTCCTACAAAATTATCATGGGTCCTATTTACATAGGAAAGCGCGCATGCGGGTCAAAATAAATTTATCTACTGGGCCTCCACGAGGTCGCATCCATGCACACACTCCATCTCAAAAGCCCCCGAAAGCTTCAAAAGTTGGCCTCGCCTTGAAAATAATCACGTACCGTGATCGCGGGGTCCTACAACACATAAAACGTGGAATGAGCTTATAGAGCTCAGTAAGTGAAAATCATGCATGCAATGCACGTGACCTAAATAGCGATGGCATCCGCGCCAATGCTATCTACTTCTCACATTCTTCCTGACCTTTCTCACATTCTTCTTGACTTTTCATAACATATTTGGGCCATCGGCTTTCAATCTTACTATGCACCATATAGAGCTCAAACCCCTAAGGGTACAAGTGGCAGTACACACACTAGGAGGCTAAACCCGAGTACTCAATCTGTGCGTAACCCTATGATGCCTTTCAATCCCAATGCGGTACACACTGAGAGGCTACTAGTGCCTTTCAATCCCAATGTCGTCCCATTGAGAGGCTAACCCGGGCACACAAATTTCGTTTAACCCTAAGGCGCCTTTCCATCCCAATGCGGTCTGACACGCGGGCGCTTCTCACTGGTAGCTTACTACGAGGTCGCCAACACTCGAGGTTCCCTCGGTGCCGCTCATACCCTCGAGTCGCATCCTCTAGGTTGCATCTCCCGCTACGGGGTATTCCCCCTACCTTTCGTGAATCAGGTAATTCGGCTTCGTGAATCGCCGTTGTAGCATAGAAGAGCCGTGACTCATCATTGAGTCGACACAAATGCCCATATTGGCAAATATACATATCGCTTGCAAGCGATCTTATACTCATGCACGCTCCCTTACCTTAACTCTTATACTAGTCGTGCGTGCACGTGCTTATGCCATGAATCATATAAACATGAGTGCAATATTCATGAAATAATTTACGTCACATAAATCACGTAAATTTACGTCACATAGAAAACATCGAAGTCACATAAAATCATGAAAGGCACATAGACACATAAATTTCATACACACATAATTATGTGTTGTAAGTGCGATTTCCACTTACCTGGTATCCTTAGCTATATCGTAGGGTAAATCGCTAATCTTCAAACCCTAAGTATGGAAACATATAAAATTAGGGTCTGTTAGTCTAGTTATAATTTCCTGAAATTGGCTTAATTTTGAAAACCCTAGTTTCGACTTTTATAATTTCGAAACCCTAAAATTTAGAATTTAACCTAACCTAAGAAGTACTATTAATATAAATTTCGGCATGATTATGACCTCGACATTGTATAAATCTCGATATAAATTACATGATGGATCTCGATATTATTTACTAAGTTCGATATTTAAACTATACCAAGATCTCGACATCAAAGTTGCATTGGACTTCGAGTTTTAACTAAATACAATAACCTCGATATACATACGTTGGCATTATATACACCTAGATTTAGACATAGCTTATGTGTGAAAATACCAATGTCTTTGAACTTATAATTTAATATTATTGCCCTAGATTCTCGATATGGACTTGAGCCCTTATACCAAATATCGAGATATGATAATAATATGCTTTAAGATGTCGAGCTCTTACAACTAAATGTCGATATTTATTTTCAACACAAATCTCTACATTAGTGTGGCATAAATCTCGATATCCTATATACCTTTCGACATTTCATTGGCTCGACATTTATCCTTTCGATATTATTCTTATAACATCAGCATGGTTTCGAGATTTTAACAAGATTTCGATATAAGATATGAATTGACTTCGACATTGTATTAGAGATGTCGAGGTTATATGAAAACACAGCAAAATGTCGACATAACTCTCGAGTTTTATAAGCTGGAAAATTATATCACTATTCAAAGTATTTCATAAAAATCATCTACCTATCGATCAAACCTCCCTTCTTTTCCAGAACAGTTCGAAGGTCTTATAAACCTTATAAAGACCATTTTAAGCTGCCTCCTTATCCTTAAGTACGATTCCTATCTTACAGGTCTTTCTAACCACAGCAGTTATCAATCTAAACAACCATATTAGTCTAACTAGTGTTCGAAACCCTAATTTCAGCAATTATCATAAAATCGAAATCTACCCTTTATACTAGAATTTCTACCGTCTGTGGTACATAAAGATTGTATGAGTTTTATTAAATTATGTTAGTATAAAAATTAGACCACCTAAAGTACAAAGGTTATGAGTGCGATTCTTTCTTACCAAGGATTCGTAAGGTGAACTGTTATGATTGCTTGGTTGGCACTTCTCTCGGTTTCTCCTTCTTTTTTGTAGTTGTGTTGTTGTTTATGAGGGTCCTCTTCACATTTTTATTTCTTACATCAGCTCACAATCTTCGTTCCTTAATTTATTTGATAAGGACTAAGCTTGGAAAACTGGGAATTGAAGTGATAACTAGGTGACTAAGCTAGTTACCTTTACCTCCTATGCTAAGAAATCCTCACGTGTCGTTAAGTTACTCACTCTTCCTAAGCTATGATTGGTTGAATAGTATCTCATTGGACTCAACAATCGATATAAGGATCTCGACATAATTAAATAATGGACTTCGAAATTTAAACATTATAATATACAATGTCGATATCTCAAGTTGGGTTGCTCGATATGTTCTATATAAATTCGATATATAACAGTAGATAATGATTTCGATATATATATATATATATATATATATATATAATATACATGTCTCGACATTTTGACACTACATAAAGATTTCGACATACATAAATCTCGACCTAGTGGTATGCAGAAACTTCGAGACATTACATAATATATGAAGTCAACATTATAATTAAATCTCAACAATTATTTCGACATAATATGTACCAAACAGATTTCAACATGTTGTTCTAACTTAATGGTGGGGTTTCGAGCTGGATATCGACATCTCAAGCAAAATGTCGAGGTATTATATACAAATTTCAATGTAAAGATCTCGACATCTTAAAACCTCATTTCGACATTCATGCTAGCTTTCGACATCAACTTGACATTCTACCAATATCTTGATTTCGAGCTTTAAGATTTCGTAGCACGTAATTAATTCCTCATTTAAAAATTTCCTTAATCCTACGTTCATCACTTAAGTCATAATTCGTAACAACATAAAAATTATAAATCGCAAAACATGAAATCATATGAACACATAAGTCATATAAGAACATAAAAGTATGAAAACATCATATCACTTAAAGTCCTAATTTCTTATTTAATTAATTCAAAGAAATTTCTAATTTACTGTTAATTAAGTCGTAAATCCCGTAATTAAATTTTACGGGTATTACATGCAGTAACCACAATCTCAGCCCAAAAGCGCTTAGGCAAACCTGCTCCTATCATCATGCATCTAGTCCTCTCCATCGGTGTTCTATTGTACCTTTCTGCCAAGCCGTTTTGCTGTGGAGTGTACGGCACTGTTCGATGCATAGCCATCCCTTCACGCTTGCAGAAATCATCGAAGTCCTTTGAGCAAAACTCGAGACCATTATCAGTTCGAAGCTTACCTTCTTACCAGTCACATTTTCAACCTGCTGTTTCCAGATTTTAAATCTGCTCAAAGCCTGGTCTTTCGATGTCAATATCATCACCCACACCTTCCTTGAGTGATCATCAATGATAGACATGAAATATTTGCCACCCGACAGTGACTCCACCTTCGAAGGCCCCCATAAATCCATATGAATATAGTCTAGAATCCCATCTGCAATATGCCTTCCCGATCCAAATTTCAACCTGTGGCTCTTACCATAAATGCAGTTTTCACAGAATCTCAGACCATTTATCTTGTCATTTCCAAGTAGCCCTTGCTTAGACAGTTCCATGAGCCCTTTCTCACTCACACGTGCTAGCCTTTGGTGCCATAACCATGCCCTATCATCACCTTCCATAACAGAAACTGATCCAACTTCAGTCGACCCTTGCAAGAAATAAATCCCATTCTTCTTTGATCCTTCCATGACCATCTTTGCTCCCTTGAATGCTTTGATTTTCCCTGACTCCACCTTGATGTTATACCCATCATCATCAAGCATGCCTACAGAAATCAGATTCCTTCTCAAACCAGGAATATACCTAACATTCTTCAAGATCAACCCATCACCATTTTGCAGTTTCAGAGAAATCTGTCCAATGCCCCTAACCTCAAGAGCTTCATCATTTCCCAGCAACACAGAGCCTCCATTCTTCACCTCTAGTTCCTGAAACCATGACTTGTTATGACTCATGTGAAAGGAGCACCCCGAGTCAAGAACCCATGATTTCTCCGAAGTTTTTTCAACCACAGAAAGAACCTCAGCAGATTCATATCCATCCATCAGAAATGAAGCTTCAGCCGCTGCATTTGCTGTGTCTTTGTAGACCATGCCGGTTTGGACATTGCCTTTTGAGATGCACTTCTTCATGGCAATGAAAGCACTTGAACGCTTTACCTTTCTTGCTTGGTTTCTTATCAAACTTGCCCTTGACATACAACCCCTCGGCCCCACTAGACTCCACCTCAACCTTGCCATCAATCTTGTTATTCAACACCTTCGAGCTTATAGCTGTTTGAACGTCATCGAGTGTCACCGCATCTCGCCCGTACAACATCGAATCCTTGAAGGTTGAATAGCTCTTGGGCAACGTACACAGAAGCAGTAGAGCTTTATCCTCTTCCTCCTGTTTTACCCCAATATTCTCAAGATCGAGAAGCAGCTTATTGAACGTATCCACTTGTTCTTCAATCGGTTTCTCCTCAACCATCTTGAACGAGTACAACGCCTGCTTCAAATAGAGACGATTCGCCAAGGTCTTTGTCAAGTATAGACCCTCAAGTTTCTTCCACAGCTCCTTCGCCGTCTTCTCCTTCGAAACTTTCCTCAGAACGTTGTCGCCGAGGCTCAAGATTATGATACTTCGAGCCTTTTGGGAAATCTTCGAATCCACGGGCTCGGCCGCTGTTCCCACGGGCACCTCCTTTCCATCCTTCGTCACTGTCACTTCCTCGTCATCCTTGATCGCATCTTCTAAACCCTGATGGATCAACAGCGCCTCCATCTTCACCCGCCACAAGCCGAAATCGTTTGATCCGGTAAATTTGTCTATGTCGAACTTCGAATTCATCCTGTGTATCGATCCACAGCACGCCGCACCAATTGTAGAGAAATCAGACCAAAATTACCCAAATATACCGCTGACGAATTCGTGGGATTGAATCCGATTTTCAGATTGCTATTTTCTGTGCGAATCTTGACGAGAAACAGTAAATGAAAATCACACAAAGGATTTACGTGGTTCGATCTTGCGATCTACTCCACGGGACCAAGAACGAGCTTTTGATTATTTTGAGAGAATTTACAGAGCTACCACTCGACTGTTTTTCTGTTACAGCTCACTCTACAACGAAGAAGACGATCTACAGTATATTATTTCCCGCCTTGCGCGTTGCTTCTTTTATACTTAATAAACGCGTTAACGCTTCTTCCAACGAACTCTGCCTTGTAGAAGAACCGTTGCCAGCTTCAGCGTCTTTATTAGTAAGCCACAGCTTCGGCTTCAGACTTAGCAATTTCTTCTGTTCCATTTGCTTCAGTTCTTCAGCAAACTATCACAGATCAGCTAATTCCTTGATTTGAATTTGCTCTTCACAGCAGGTTATACTTTTAACAGTCTTCTCTACAAAAAGCTTTTATATGGTCCACTTTCTTCTCATTTCCTACCAACCTTAAATGCTCAATTTGAGCATCCTTAGGCTTTCACACTTCACAGCCAAGAATCTTGGTCATTTCGTGCATTTATTGATTATGATTCAAATTCTGAAAGTGTCCTTACATTCTTGTTGATTCTTTCACTGTCACTTTAACTTCCTATATATCGAATCAATCATACGAAGCATTTTCTTTTCGCAGGGATTATGTTTTCAGTTCGCGGCGAAGATATCAAGACTCACTGGCCATTTTCGCCGAAAAACTTGCAACTTTGTCTGAAACATGGAGTCAGCGACGTTTTCCCCCTTTTCAGACCACTTACTCTGTGAGAAATCCTTTGCCTGTCGATTCGCAAGCTCAAGAGTTTCCAACATCAAACAAGGTTGTAAGAACTACTCAGAATCCAAGTAAAAGCTGCAAATTATTAGTTGCAAAGCCAACCACTGAACCAAAGCCAAACAATAAGGAGCCAATGAGAACGACGTCGATGGGCGATTCCATGGGTTCGAAAGTCTGCCCAGTGTGTAAGAGTTTTTCTTCTTCCTCAAACACTACTCTGAATGCCCATATCGATCAATGCTTATCTGCGGGACCAAATTCAACAGTGATGAGATCGAAAGTAGTCAAGCATAATAAAGCCTAGAAAGATAAGGTTGATGGTGGATATTTACGAAACTGCCTTACGCTGTAAGCTCGAAAGGAGAAACGGGACAAACTGGGCATCAAATCCAAATCCAGCCAAGGATTTCGAGGCAAATTTAAGTACTGCATCTTCTGCTGATAATAACGAAGAGGATTCTAATGCGATGTTTTCTTCTGTGAACGTTGCTGATTATAAGGACGAGGATGGTGCTGTGTACGTTGATTCCACAGGCACTAAGCTTCGAATTTGTCCAAGTCCAGCGATCTACGATCTAATGCCAAGTCAACAGACGATCATCGTCCAAAAAAGAAGCTCGTTAAATGCGATAAAGCACGCGAGTTTCTTTCGAGCAGAAAGAAGCATCTTCTTCAGAGGCGCGAACTTCTCAGGGCTTCATCTCATGCCAAATCAACAGATGGTCACTGCCCTAACGTTTGTTTGCATTAATGCTTTCTTATTACGTAATTGTTTGGTTATAAGCTGTATTTGTGTTGCATTTGATTCTCTAACTGGCTTAGAATTCTTCTAATGGTTTTTCCCAGGCCAAGAATGACAAGCAAGAAAACGTTCCCTCAAGAGAAGGTTCTGAAAAACGTGATCAGAGACATCCCTCGAACTGTGTGGTCGAAAGAAGTTCGCTGATTTAGGACTAGTGAAAAAATGGGTTGGATCCAAAAGAACCGTTCCTAAGGAGAAAAAAAGCCCCGAGCTTGAAAGACGCCGCCGCGCTCACAAAGCCTCCATGGAACACTTCGGTGGGAAGAAGAGGTTGTCTCCTCTGATCTGAGCAGTAATCACGAGTTTGGTAAGGAAACTAACAGCTCGAGTTTACCAAGAACAGAGAAACGATCACGGTAAGAAAAGTTACCCTTCACTCCCAAAACGTATGGATTCATCGAAAGATGTGGTGAGGATTCCTCGATATCAAGCACTATCATGGAGAAAGAGCCCTTCTTTGGATCACGAAATCTCACCCCACGGTAAGAAGCTGTCGTCCTCGAAGAGAAGTATTGAGACGAAGCAGTCTAAACTGAAGAAACGTAGGCAGTATGCCTCAGAATCAGACGATGAGTATATTGCACCGCCGAGCAAGCGGGCGTTCAATATTCCATCAAATGATAGATTTAAGGACGATCTGAAAGATTCTCTTGCACCCATCCGTCGACGCACTGAAGGGACTTCTGATTCCTATGTGCGAATTAACACAGCAAACTGTACGTTGAACACAGGCAGCAGTAGAAGAAGTCGAAGTATGTAAGGAAGATGAAGGGCCAGATTTGATAGCATTAGACAAATACTTGGACTCGCCGTTGCCTCCTTACGACGAATGCGTCCCACAACATCAAGGCAGGCGAGAAAGAGCCTTTGGTTATTTCAGAAGCCAAATAATGGGCATTGACGAATACGAAAGTGAGAGAGGAGATTACTGTGCGAATATCAATCGAATACCCATTATACCTGGGCCGCCAGGGTCCTTCTTACCAAGTCCTGGACGTAGGGATGAACTTCAGCAAAGGCCAATACATTATGAAGATGATTACCGGTAACGGCCGGTTCTATTTTTCCGGAACCAATCCGGTAACGATAATTACCGGAGTGGTTCCGGTTTTTAACCGGTTGAACCGGTTCCGGTTCCTAACCGGAACCGGTAGCCGGTTCCGGGCCGGTTCGGGCCGAACCGGCCCGATAGCCATGTCTACGGGCTACGTCCCGAAAATGGAAGAAAAACATTCCTATATTTATTACAGCATTGACGAAAGCGAAAAGGCTATAGTTAACTCTCTACACTTCAAAAGCCCGATGAAGAAGTGCTACGAGTTTTTGCATGCGGTTGATGCGATGGAAAAATGTGTTGTTATGCAGGTAAAGGACTGCAACGACAAGACGTTGGTTTTCGCCACAAAAGATGACCCGAAGCTAGACGACAATATTGAGGAAGAAAGATGGTCGTTTACGATAAGGTCGCCGACTCACCCAACTATCTGGTAACTGGCGAGTACGGCTGGACAACAAATTTGGAGAAAAATACGAAAGCATTTAGAGACGCCAAGTGGCGAGCCGCAACGTATGATACACGAAAAAGAGTTAAGTTTAAGTAGGGCTGAAAGAACGAAAGAAGATTGAGATTAAGGGGGGAATTTGTTGGATAATCTCAATCTAAGCCCATAAGGAAAAATAAGGAAAATAATAATAAAAAATAGGAAGTCAGACGAAATCTTCAAGAATCAAGAAGCAGCGTACAAGAATCATTGAACAAGGAAAAATATGAAGAAGACGAAAAAAAGATAAGATCACGCATGATTTCGAAGATATGGTTTGTTGACTTGAAACCAAGAAACACGTGAAGCTCCAAGTAGTTTATGAGCCGTAATTCTTTTGTGGGTCTATAAATATGTAGGAGTGTGTTTATAGGTGTGCGAGATAGTAAAGAAATGTTTCTAAGGAATACCACCCTCTGTTCTTGTTAGCGTGTGAGTGTGTGAGTAGAAAAAGAAAAAGGCACAAAAGGAAAAGTAATTGTGCCATGTGAGTGGAGAGAGCATTAAGGAAAAATACAGTATCGTTAGGATCAGAGAGAAATTTGTGATCAGAGTGTGCATGTAATATAAAGAAGGTTTTTTCCCTCCTATCTTGTGTTCATTTCTCCTCAAATATAAAAAATAAAACAACAAAATGGTATCAGAGCCGATGGTGTCAACGAAGTCGGCAAAGTCGATGGTGATGCTGAAATTACCAGGTGTTGGAATGCCACTCCCGCCAAAACTCACCGAAAGTAATTACGTATGGTGGAGCGCCGAGACGAGAGCGTTGCTAAAATCGCAAGGCTTGTGGGAAATAGTCAAAGATGGATATTCACCCGATACGATGGGGTATACAAGGTCGCAAGGGAAGACGTTGCGAGCCGCCGCCATAGAAAATAGTCTCGCGCTCGTCGTCATCCGCGAAGCGGTAGAATTTACTGGTGCCAAAGTGATAGGCGCAACAAGAAACGCCAAAGAAGCCTGGGAACTGTTGGAGAAAGCGTATAAAGATGCTGATAGCACTAACCAAGTTCAGCCACAAAAACAGGGCGAACTTGAGACGACGAAGGAGGACGAGAAGAACGTTGAGGGTGAACCCGTACAAGAAGACGGACCTTGCGGCGTGGAGAGGAAGTGTGACAGAAACTACGCTGACAAGCCTGAGCCGGTGGATGAAACGAAAAACGATAAACCACCGCATATCCCCAAGAAAGAAAAAGAAAGGCAGAGCGTCAAAGAAAGACGCTGGTGAAGCCACAGAAAAGGTGAAGAATTATCCAAAGGCCGAGGAGCCCGTGGAAGAAGAAAAGAAAAATGGAGTTCCAAACGAGAGCTCGAGAAAGACGAGGCGGTCGAAGAAACGCCGCCACGACAACCACCTGAGAAAGTCGAGGAGATCGACGCGAAGACATCGAAAAATGCCGATGAGATGAAAAATAAGATCGACGACGCCATGCACACGTCGTCGGAGGAAGCTAAAGATAATGCCTACAAGGAGAACGTAAAATCTATAGAGACATACGAGACGGTGCCAAAAAAAGGCGATTATGCCAACAAAGAAAAAGAGAGAAGATGGCGCCCCAGCAGGCTGAAGAAGCCGTGCGAGGAGAGAACCAGGAGCGCAGCGTGAAAGAGACGACCGACGCGACCACGACGGAGGCCCTGCGACATGTTGATCCCAAAGTCGCTAAACAAATGACTGGAGAACCTACCGATGCCAGTCTTAACGAGAAAGAACGCGTTGACGAAGAAAAACTACGCGAGAGAAACATGGAAGTGAAGCAGTGGATCAAGGCAAGAAATAGCCTTGAGGCTTACATGAATATCTTGAGGAGCCGAACTAAGCTCGCTAGCAAATTAGAGGCGGACGAGAAGACCGAGATCGTGACGACGACCAAGGAGACCCTCGAGACAGTAGGTGATAACCAAAATATGAAAGAAAAAAAGATCGACGAACACCGCAAAGAAGTCGCGCAGGTGGTCGTCAATAAGATCGATGTACTCGCAAGAAGCGAGGCAGCGCAATACAAAACTGTTCCCGTGAAAGTCATCAATGAGAAGAAGCTTGTTAAGGAGTACGAAAGATTCGACCCGCCAGATGCTAGCGACGAGCCGACGCACCTGACGGGCTACTAGACATGGGTAATGGTCCGTTCCGGTCGGTTCCGTACCGGTTCTACCGGTTCCGGACATAAAATACCGGTTCCGGTTCGAACCGGTATGGTACCGGACCGGTTCCGGTTCCGGTTTCGGGACTGATATCCGGAACCAATTCGGAACCGCTAGTGGATCCATTGGATCTTACCGGTTCCGAACCGGTTCCGTACCGGTTCACCCGTTTTTTTTTTTTAAAACCATAAAATTGGAAAAAAAATCAAACGACATAAGAAAAAAAAATTGAAAAAAAAAAACAAAGATAAAATACAAAAAATAAAAGAAACACAAAAATAATACTATTAAAATACAACAATACATATTTAAGGGTAGTGTTTATTGATTTGAAGATGATGAAAAAAATATCCATTTATATTAATATACCTAAAAATTTACAATAAAAAATTCGAAAATAAACAAGAAAAAAATAAAAAAAAAAGAAAAAATACAAAAAAGAAAAAAAAAACATAAAAATAAACTACTTAAAATATTAAATTACATCTTTATTAAGTAAAACACAAGACGTCGCCTCCTCATCGTCTTCGGAACTTGATGCTTGGAACTCGTCGATCGCATTTTCCGCTCGATTCTTGGACTCGGCGGTGAACCAATCCTTAAGCAAAGTAAGCATCGCAAGAGAACTCGGCTTAAGGTTCGTTCGCCTATCTCCAATAATCCGACCGGATGTCGAAAACGCGGATTCTGAAGCGACACTCGACGCTTGCACGGCAAGAACATCTCGAGCGATAGCCGCTAGCGTCGGGTAGAGAGATGCGTTCGACTTCCACCACTGGAGAACGTCAAATCCTTCCGGTGTTTGGAAGTTGTGACTCAAATAAAGTTGAATTTCATTTGAGTTTGCAGGTCCGGTCGCTTTTCCTCTCGACTTTTGCATCTTCAATCGCCTAAGGACATCCATCGGACCACGGCCACCGCTAGAGGACTCCGTAACTCCCTCGGTCGCATGCTCGGTCGCCGAACCACCACGCACCTGAGAACTATAAAAAGCAAAAAGTTCTTGGAGAGAACGCATAATTGACGTCTTTTGATCGTCAACGCTCTTTCCAAGAAACGTTTCGTAATACTCGAAAAAAATATCGAAAGTGTCACTACCACAACTCGGGTCGAGTAATGCCGCCAAGCCGTGGATAATTGGGATATTTTCCCAATACTTCTTGAACTTTTGCTCCATGTTCTCAATGAAATGGCGCAAACTTTCATTACCGCGATATTCAATAAATTTATAGCACATGCTAAAAAGCAAAGGAATAAATAGTGGCGATGTAGGATAATGAACGCCGGAAAATTTCTCCGTTGCTTCCATGAATACCGCAAGTAGTGACACACATAAATCGCAAATTTCCCAATCAACATCTAGTAATAGAAGTGATGGGTCGGAAGTCATACCAACTGCGTTGTTGTTCCAAAAATGGGTGACTAAATCCTTATAACGCATAAATGTGCTAAGAAGGTGATATAAGGAGTTCCACCTAGTCGGTACCGGTAAGGGAAACTTCTTATACCTAAGGCCATTCGTCTCGACCGTTTGTTTCCACGAATGCCGGAGACGTCGTTCACGTAGTTGCTTACCAATTAATTTAAATTTTTCTATTACACGACCTAATACTTCATCGAAAGCACATTTTACACATAAGTTAATCGCATGGCAAGCACACCTAACATGAAGCAATCGACCGTTCAAAGGCACGCTAAGATGGGAACGAAGGAAATCCATAGCCGCGTTATTAGAACTTGCATTGTCCAACGTGATAGACATAATTTTATCTTGAATCTCATATTTTTTCGCTACATTCAAGACATACATCGCAATGGTATGTCCCGAGTGCGACGAATCTAGCGGATCTAGCGAAAGAATTCTCTTTTGCATTGTCCACGTCTCATCTATCCAATGGCATGTAACAACTAAATACGATTGGGAAGTAACATTCGTCCAAATATCGGTAGTTAAACTAACCCTACAAGATATGTTCGATAAATGTGAAACTAAGTTCGACCTATATTCTTCAAAGGTTTCTAACACATACTTCCTAAGTGTCTTGCGACCTACTTGATGGAATCCGGGTTGTATCGAACTTGTAAAGTTGATAAACCCTTCATTTTCCGCAATACAAAATGGTTCTTCACATTGGACGACAAAATTAACTAACGCCTTATTTGAAATCTCCCTAGTGATAACGAAATTCCTACCCGTATGCACATCTATTTGTTGTTGCGTTCGCTCCGTACCTATGGGCTCTAACGTAACCGAATCAAATTTATGAAAACCCGTTAAATGTTTTCTCATAGATCCCGTACCCCCTTGGTTACCACCACCTCTATATTGATATTCCGCACGACATATTTTACAATAAGTTTTACCTTTGTTGGGGTTGCCGGGTTCGAGCTCGAGGTCGAAATGGTTCCAAACCTTCGAGCGCTTCGTCCGGGTGCGTGATGTCGCCGTGGCCGTGGTGATTCTTGGCTCGGACCGGTTCCGCGTCGTCCTCCGTCGCCTTCCGTCTCCTCGACCTCATTGTCGGGATCGACCTCGTCGGGCATATCGCTCATACCTACATTAATATAACCAAAAATATCGTCGTTCGGGTGCGAAGTTGATGCCATGTTAGTAGAATAAAGTGTGTGTGGGTATTTTTCGTGTGTGTGTGGGTATTTCGAGTGTGTGTGTTTCGAGTGTGTGGTGTGTGTGTTTCGTGTGTGTGTATCGAGTGTGTGTATGTGTGTATTTTCGTATAATACGAGACGAGAGCGAGAGTAGGGGTGTTCGTTCGGTACAAACCGAACCGAACCGAACCGAAATTTCGGTAACCGAAATTTCGGTTTCCCAATTTCCAAAACCGAATACCGAACCGAATTTCTCGGTTCGGTATTCGGTTATTACCGAATTTTTTTCGGTTAATTCGGTTTTTTACCGAATTAACCGAATTTTCAATAATAAAAAAAAAAGAATTTTAATTATATTTAAATTAATATATATTTTTTAATATATTTTTGTTTTTATAAAAAAAAGTAATATTAAATTATATATATTAATTTAAATATATTCGCTTTTTAATATATATTTAATAATAAAATATAGTTATATTTTTATTATAATAAAATTTAATATATTTTAATTTTAAATTTCGGTAATTCGGTACCGAAAATCGAAAACCTATAACGAACCGAATTACCGAAATTTTTTTTTTTAATAACCGAATACCGAACCGAAATTTTCGGTTCGGTTTGGTTTTGTACCGAATTTTCGGTTTTTCGGTTATTCGGTTCGGTTAACCGAATAACGCACACCCCTAAGCGAGAGAGAGTATATGAGATTAGAGAGATTTTGGGAGATTAGATGTGAAAAAATTATGAAATATGATGTGGTATTTATAGAGTTTTAGTTAGGGACTAAAAAAAATAAAATTGCACTTTGGCCTAAAAGGGCCAAACTGCAAAATAAAAAAAAAGGTTGAAAAGAGCCGTTTGGGCTTTGTAACGGCTATAATAGCCGTTATTTTTATTTTTTTAATTTTTTTTTGTTTTCTAGCCGTTGACAACGGCTATTTTTATTTTATTTTTTTTTTTTTTTTTGCCTTACCGAATCTTACCGGACCTTAACGGATCCGGTGCCGGTTCCGGCTTATATATAGCCGTTACCGGATTACCGGTTCCGGAACCGGAACCGGTACCGTTAACGGCCGGTTCTATTTTTCCGGAACCAATCCGGTAACGATAATTACCGGAGTGGTTCCGGTTTTTAACCGGTTGAACCGGTTCCGGTTCCTAACCGGAACCGGTAGCCGGTTCGGGCCGGTTCCGGCCGAACCGGCCCGATAGCCATGTCTACGGGCTACGTCCCGAAAATGGAAGAAAAACATTCCTATATTTATTACAGCATTGACGAAAGCGAAAAGGCTATAGTTAACTCTCTACACTTCAAAAGCCCGATGAAGAAGTGCTACGAGTTTTTGCATGCGGTTGATGCGATGGAAAAATGTGTTGTTATGCAGGTAAAGGACTGCAACGACAAGACGTTGGTTTTCGCCACAAAAGATGAGCCGAAGCTAGACGACAATATTGAGGAAGAAAGATGGTCGTTTACGATAAGGTCGCCGACTCACCCAACTATCTGGTAACTGGCGAGTACGGCTGGACAACAAATTTGGAGAAAAATACGAAAGCATTTAGAGACGCCAAGTGGCGAGCCGCAACGTATGATACACGGAAAAGAGTTAAGTTTAAGTAGGGCTGAAAGAACGAAAGAAGATTGAGATTAAGGGGGGGAATTTGTTGGATAATCTCAATCTAAGCCCATAAGGAAAAATAAGGAAAATAATAATAAAAAATAGGAAGTCACACGAAATCTTCAAGAATCAAGAAGCAGCGTACAAAAATCATTGAACAAGGAAAAATATGAAGAAGACAGAAAAAAAGATAAGATCACGCATGATTTCGAAGATATGGTTTGTTGACTTGAAACCAAGAAACACGTGAAGCTCCAAGTAGTTTATGAGCCGTAATTCTTTTGTGGGTCTATAAATATGTAGTAGGAGTGTGTTTATAGGTGTGCGAGATAGTAAAGAAAATATATGTTTCTAAGGAATACCACCCTCTGTTCTTGTTAGCGTGTGAGTAGAAAAAGAAAAAGGCACAAAAGGAAAAGTAATTGTGCCATGTGAGTGGAGAGAGCATTAAGGAAAAATACAGTACGTTAGGATCGGAGAGAAATTTGTGATCGGAGTGTGCATGTAATAAAGAAGGTTTTTTCCTCCTATCTCGTGTTCGTTTCTCCTCAAATATAAAAAATAAAACAACAGTGAAGAAGAAGCACAGTTTAGAACCTCATGATGAAGTTGTTACGAATTTCTCAGAAGTTCCTCGCATCTGCCATGAGTTGCCCAGCCCGTCTACTGCTCCAAACCCAGTGCTCAGACTGATGGGAAAGAACTTGATGGTCGCGAACAAAGATGATAACTTTTCGCCCGATATGAGGCCTATTCCACACACAGATGCCAACGGGCATTTGTACACAAAATCTTTTTTTGACAAGAACTGGCAAAGTTCGTACGAAGGGCCTTCAGTTTTAGACGATAGATAGCAGACCACTGTTCATGCGTCTGACATTGGCGCTGGTGATGGTTTCAGAACGTATGGCGGTCTTCTTAGTAAGCCAGAATTGTTCCCACAGAAGAGATTCAATGGAAGGAGCTTTGCGAATGGTGAATGTCCCGGGAAATTAGTTGCAAAGCCAGTGGAAGTAATTGTCATCGATGATTCGCCAAGAAATGAAACTGGGCAAGCTGCGAATGCATACTATATGTACGCCACACATGATCATCATCCTCGTTCTAGAGGAGCAGTTCAGAACTCTTACTAGGCTAATCAAGTGCCGTATAATTCTATGGGAATGATGCAAGAAAATGCTGGGAATGGAAACACATGGCAGAGAATTCGAGGATGCTATGGAGTCAAAATTCTTTTACAGCCTCGAGCTTATTACCAGGTGTTGTTGGATCTTCTTCTCCGTATGCTTCTCATGGCTTTTCATCAGGGAAAAAAAACTTCTCTTGAGAGGCGCAGTTATCTGTATAACTCACTCATACAAGGCTAAGTGACGTTGAAATTTCGGCAAATGGACAGCTGATACTTTGAAAGAAGACTTTAAGCTTAGTTTCTTAGTTCCATAGAAGCAAAACCTAAACAGCTTTTTGAGACTACTCTCCCAAGAGAACGTTTTATGTAATAAGTAACGGATTTGTTGGCTAATCTCAAAGTCAAAAATAAACAAAGGAACAAGAAGACAAGGAAAAATTCTATGCGCATGAAGAAACAAATCTTCCAAGGAAGATCATATCAAAGAAAAACAAAAAAGAAATAAGGAAAAATAATATTATATGAAGCAAGCGTGATGTTATTTATTGTTGGCAAAGTCAAAGAAAATCTCTTACTAGAGATGCGCACACAATAGAAGAAGTTTAGCTGTGTCGTAGCATTTATTTCTTTGTCTGATTGTACTCTATATAATATGCATGTATGAGATATGAAAGATGAGTGTAAGGAGAGTTGTGCGTGTGTGCATGTATTACAGAAAAAGGCTTGTTCCTCTGATAAAAATTGTTTCTCCTCTCGTAAGGAAGGAGCAGATTTATTCCTCTCCATACACCAAAACACTCGATCCTCAAATATAAAAAATAAAACAAGAAAATGGTATCAGAGCTGATGGTGTCAAAGGAGCCGACAGAGCCAGTGGTGATGCTGAAATTACCAGGTGTTGGAATGCCACTCCCGCCAAAACTCACCGAAAGTAATTACGTACGATGGAGCGCCGAGACGAGAGCGTTGCTGAAATCGGAAGGCTTATGGGAAATAGTCGAAGATGGATATTCACCAGATACGACGAAGTATACAAGGTCGCAACGAAAGAAGATGCGAGCCGCTGCCATAGAAAATAGTCTCGCGATCGTCGTTATCCGTAAAGCGGTAGAATTTACTGGTGCTAGAGTGATAGGTGCAACAACAAACGCCAAGGAAGCCTGGGATCTGTTGGAGAAAGCGTATAAAGACGCTTGCAGCAATCAAGTTCAGCCACAAAAACAGGGCCAACTTGAGACGACGAAGGAGGACGAGAAGAACGTTGAGTGCGAACCCGTACGAGAAGAGGTAGCTCGTAATGTGGAGAGTAAGCGTGATAAAGATCACGCTGAGCCGGTGGATGAAAAAAAAAAGGGAACCACCGCTTATCGCCGAAAAGGAGAAAGAAGGCGGAGCGTCAAAGAAAGACGCCGACGAGGCCGTGAAAAAGGCTGAAGCAGCCATTGAAGTGATAAAAGAAAATATCACTCGTAAAGTTGCCATCACCACTCCACCAACGAAATCTTCCTACGAGGAGGAGCCCGCAAAGCTCGAGAAAGAAGAGGCGATTGAAGAGACGCCGCCACGACAACCACCTGAGAAAGTCGAGGAGATCGACGAGAAGACATCGGAAAATGCCGATGAGATGAAGAACGAGGTCGACGACGCCATGCACACGTCGTCGGACGAAAATAAAAATAGATCCACGAGGCGAACGTAAAAGCTGTAGAGACACGAAAGACAGTGTCCGAAAAAAGCGTTGAGGCGGTTGAAGAGACAACCACGCATGCTGACGAAGACATGCAAGGAGAGAACCAGGAGAGCGGCGTGAAAGAGACGACCGGCGCAGCCACAACGGAGGCCATGCGAAAAACTGGCGAAGAAGTCGGTAAACAGAAAATCAGGGAACCTAATGAGGTCAGGCCTAAAGAGATGGAGCGCTCCAACGAGGCTAAAGCGCGCCAGAAAGAAAAGGAGGTGCAGAAATGGATCAAGGCGAGAGACAGTCTTGAAGCCTATATGAAAGACTTGAAAAATCGAAGCAACAACAAATACAAGTTCGCCGAAAAATTAGAAGCAGACGAAGAAGGACGAAGTCAAGACGGCGACCAAGGAGAACCTCGAGGCGGTGGACGAGAACCAAAATCTGAAGGAAAAATATATCGACGAAATCGCAGAGAAGTCGCTGAGGAGGTCACCAATAAGATCGACCTCGTGACCCAAGAGGCGACTGACGTACAAACGAAGGAGACCCTGGAGATGCCAAGGAAGGCCAAGCGATCCGGAGCGAAGACCCAATCGACTCCACCGCGGATATTGGGTACGATAAAAACATGTAAAGGTCGTGGAGAAGGTCGCAAATAAATTCAGAGAAAGCGATGCGCTCGTGAACAACGGGACGGAGAGAGAAGTACATGGTCGTCATCATCGAGGAGATTAACGAGGAGTACGAAGGATTCGACACGCCGAAAGCTGGCGATGAGGAACTGTTCGAAAAGAATAACACGTCCAGCCAAAAGGCGCCCGGCAACCCCAACAAAGGTAAACTTATTGTAAAATATGTCGTGCGGAATATCAATATAGAGGTGGTGGTAACCAAGGGGGTACGGGATCTATGAGAAACATTTAACGGGTTTTCATAAATTTGATTCGGTTACGTTAGAGCCCATAGGTACGGAGCGAACGCAACAACAAATAGATGTGCATACGGGTAGGAATTTCGTTATCACTAGGGAGATTTCAAATAAGGCGTTAGTTAATTTTGTCGTCCAATGTGAAGAACCATTTTGTATTGCGGAAAATGAAGGGTTTATCAACTTTACAAGTTCGATACAACCCGGATTCCATCAAGTAGGTCGCAAGACACTTAGGAAGTATGTGTTAGAAACCTTTGAAGAATATAGGTCGAACTTAGTTTCACATTTATCGAACATATCTTGTAGGGTTAGTTTAACTACCGATATTTGGACGAATGTTACTTCCCAATCGTATTTAGTTGTTACATGCCATTGGATAGATGAGACGTGGACAATGCAAAAGAGAATTCTTTCGCTAGATCCGCTAGATTCGTCGCACTCGGGACATACCATTGCGATGTATGTCTTGAATGTAGCGAAAAAATATGAGATTCAAGATAAAATTATGTCTATCACGTTGGACAATGCAAGTTCTAATAACGCGGCTATGGATTTCCTTCGTTCCCATCTTAGCGTGCCTTTGAACGGTCGATTGCTTCATGTTAGGTGTGCTTGCCATGCGATTAACTTATGTGTAAAATGTGCTTTCGATGAAGTATTAGGTCGTGTAATAGAAAAATTTAAATTAATTGGTAAGCAACTACGTGAACGACGTCTCCGGCATTCGTGGAAACAAACGGTCGAGACGAATGGCCTTAGGTATAAGAAGTTTCCCTTACCGGTACCGACTAGGTGGAACTCCTTATATCACCTTCTTAGCACATTTATGCGTTATAAGGATTTAGTCACCCATTTTTGGAACAACAACGCAGTTGGTATGACTTCCGACCCATCACTTCTATTACTAGATGTTGATTGGGAAATTTGCGATTTATGTGTGTCACTACTTGCGGTATTCATGGAAGCAACGGAGAAATTTTCCGGCGTTCATTATCCTACATCGCCACTATTTATTCCTTTGCTTTTTAGCATGTGCTATAAATTTATTGAATATCGCGGTAATGAAAGTTTGCGCCATTTCATTGAGAACATGGAGCAAAAGTTCAAGAAGTATTGGGAAAATATCCCAATTATCCACGGCTTGGCGGCATTACTCGACCCGAGTTGTGGTAGTGACACTTTCGATATTTTTTTCGAGTATTACGAAACGTTTTTGAAAGAGCGTTGACGATCAAAAGACGTCAATTATGCGTTCTCTCCAAGAACTTTTTGCTTTTTATAGTTCTCAGGTGCGTGGTGGTTCGGCGACCGAGCATGCGACCGAGGAGTTACGGAGTCCTCTAGCGGTGGCCGTGGTCCGAGGATGTCCTTAGGCGATTGAAGATGCAAAAGTCGAGAGGAAAAGCGACCGGACCTGCAAACTCAAATGAAATTCAACTTTTTTGAGTCACAACTTCCAAACACCGGAAGGATTTGACGTTCTCCAGTGGTGGAAGTCGAACGCATCTCTCTACCCGACGCTAGCGGCTATCGCTCGAGATGTTCTTGCCGTGCAAGCGTCGAGTGTCGCTTCAGAATCCGCGTTTTCGACATCCGGTCGGATTATTGGAGATAGGCGAACGAACCTTAAGCCGAGTTCTCTTGCGATGCTTACTTTGCTTAAGGATTGGTTCACCGCCGAGTCCAAGAATCGAGCGGAAAATGCGATCGACGAGTTCCAAGCATCAAGTTCCGAAGATGATGAGGAGGCGACGTCTTGTGTTTTACTTAATAAAGATGTAATTTAATATTTTAAGTAGTTTATTTTTATGTTTTTTTTTTCTTTTTGTATTTTTTCTTTTTTTTTATTTTTTTCTTGTTTATTTTCGAATTTTTTATTGTAAATTTTTAGGTATATTAATATAAATGGATATTTTTTTCATCATCTTCAAATCAATAAACACTACCCTTAAATATGTATTGTTGTATTTTAATAGTATTATTTTTGTGTTTCTTTTATTTTTTGTATTTTATCTTTGTTTTTTTTTTTCAATTTTTTTTTTCTTATGTCGTTTGATTTTTTTTCCAATTTTATGGTTTTAAAAAAAAAAAAACGGGTGAACCGGTACGGAACCGGTTCGGAACCGGTAAGATCCAATGGATCCACTAGCGGTTCCGAATTGGTTCCGGGATATCAGTCCCGAAACCGGAACCGGAACCGGTCCGGTACCATACCGGTTCGAACCGGAACCGGTATTTTATGTCCGGAACCGGTAGAACCGGTACGGAACCGACCGGAACGGACCATTACCCATGTCTAGTAGCCCGTCAGGTGCGTCGGCTCGTCGCTAGCATCTGGCGGGTCGAATCTTTCGTACTCCTTAACAAGCTTCTTCTCATTGATGACTTTCACGGGAACAGTTTTGTATTGCGCTGCCTCGCTTCTTGCGAGTACATCGATCTTATTGACGACCACCTGCGCGACTTCTTTGCGGTGTTCGTCGATCTTTTTTTCTTTCATATTTTGGTTATCACCTACTGTCTCGAGGGTCTCCTTGGTCGTCGTCACGATCTCGGTCTTCTCGTCCGCCTCTAATTTGCTAGCGAGCTTAGTTCGGCTCCTCAAGATATTCATGTAAGCCTCAAGGCTATTTCTTGCCTTGATCCACTGCTTCACTTCCATGTTTCTCTCGCGTAGTTTTTCTTCGTCAACGCGTTCTTTCTCGTTAAGACTGGCATCGGTAGGTTCTCCAGTCATTTGTTTAGCGACTTTGGGATCAACATGTCGCAGGGCCTCCGTCGTGGTCGCGTCGGTCGTCTCTTTCACGCTGCGCTCCTGGTTCTCTCCTCGCACGGCTTCTTCAGCCTGCTGGGGCGCCATCTTCTCTCTTTTTCTTTGTTGGCATAATCGCCTTTTTTTGGCACCGTCTCGTATGTCTCTATAGATTTTACGTTCTCCTTGTAGGCATTATCTTTAGCTTCCTCCGACGACGTGTGCATGGCGTCGTCGATCTTATTTTTCATCTCATCGGCATTTTTCGATGTCTTCGCGTCGATCTCCTCGACTTTCTCAGGTGGTTGTCGTGGCGGCGTTTCTTCGACCGCCTCGTCTTTCTCGAGCTCTCGTTTGGAACTCCATTTTTCTTTTCTTCTTCCACGGGCTCCTCGGCCTTTGGATAATTCTTCACCTTTTCTGTGGCTTCACCAGCGTCTTTCTTTGACGCTCTGCCTTTCTTTTTCTTTCTTGGGGATATGCGGTGGTTTATCGTTTTTCGTTTCATCCACCGGCTCAGGCTTGTCAGCGTAGTTTCTGTCACACTTCCTCTCCACGCCGCAAGGTCCGTCTTCTTGTACGGGTTCACCCTCAACGTTCTTCTCGTCCTCCTTCGTCGTCTCAAGTTCGCCCTGTTTTTGTGGCTGAACTTGGTTAGTGCTATCAGCATCTTTATACGCTTTCTCCAACAGTTCCCAGGCTTCTTTGGCGTTTCTTGTTGCGCCTATCACTTTGGCACCAGTAAATTCTACCGCTTCGCGGATGACGACGAGCGCGAGACTATTTTCTATGGCGGCGGCTCGCAACGTCTTCCCTTGCGACCTTGTATACCCCATCGTATCGGGTGAATATCCATCTTTGACTATTTCCCACAAGCCTTGCGATTTTAGCAACGCTCTCGTCTCGGCGCTCCACCATACGTAATTACTTTCGGTGAGTTTTGGCGGGAGTGGCATTCCAACACCTGGTAATTTCAGCATCACCATCGACTTTGCCGACTTCGTTGACACCATCGGCTCTGATACCATTTTGTTGTTTTATTTTTTATATTTGAGGAGAAATGAACACAAGATAGGAGGGAAAAAACCTTCTTTATATTACATGCACACTCTGATCACAAATTTCTCTCTGATCCTAACGATACTGTATTTTTCCTTAATGCTCTCTCCACTCACATGGCACAATTACTTTTCCTTTTGTGCCTTTTTCTTTTTCTACTCACACACTCACACGCTAACAAGAACAGAGGGTGGTATTCCTTAGAAACATTTCTTTACTATCTCGCACACCTATAAACACACTCCTACATATTTATAGACCCACAAAAGAATTACGGCTCATAAACTACTTGGAGCTTCACGTGTTTCTTGGTTTCAAGTCAACAAACCATATCTTCGAAATCATGCGTGATCTTATCTTTTTTTCGTCTTCTTCATATTTTTCCTTGTTCAATGATTCTTGTACGCTGCTTCTTGATTCTTGAAGATTTCGTCTGACTTCCTATTTTTTATTATTATTTTCCTTATTTTTCCTTATGGGCTTAGATTGAGATTATCCAACAAATTCCCCCCTTAATCTCAATCTTCTTTCGTTCTTTCAGCCCTACTTAAACTTAACTCTTTTTCGTGTATCATACGTTGCGGCTCGCCACTTGGCGTCTCTAAATGCTTTCGTATTTTTCTCCAAATTTGTTGTCCAGCCGTACTCGCCAGTTACCAGATAGTTGGGTGAGTCGGCGACCTTATCGTAAACGACCATCTTTCTTCCTCAATATTGTCGTCTAGCTTCGGCTCATCTTTTGTGGCGAAAACCAACGTCTTGTCGTTGCAGTCCTTTACCTGCATAACAACACATTTTTCCATCGCATCAACCGCATGCAAAAACTCGTAGCACTTCTTCATCGGGCTTTTGAAGTGTAGAGAGTTAACTATAGCCTTTTCGCTTTCGTCAATGCTGTAATAAATATAGGAATGTTTTTCTTCCATTTTCGGGACGTAGCCCGTAGACATGGCTATCGGGCCGGTTCGGCCCGGAACCGGCCGGAACCGGCTACCGGTTCCGGTTAGGAACCGGAACCGGTTCAACCGGTTAAAAACCGGAACCACTCCGGTAATTATCGTTACCGGATTGGTTCCGGAAAAATAGAACCGGCCGTTACCGGTAATCATCTTCATAATGTATTGGCCTTTGCTGAAGTTCATCCCTACGTCCAGGACTTGGTAAGAAGGACCCTGGCGGCCCAGGTATAATGGGTATTCGATTGATATTCGCACAGTAATCTCCTCTCTCACTTTCGTATTCGTCAATGCCCATTATTTGGCTTCTGAAATAACCAAAGGCTCTTTCTCGCCTGCCTTGATGTTGTGGGACGCATTCGTCGTAAGGAGGCAACGGCGAGTCCAAGTATTTGTCTAATGCTATCAAATCTGGCCCTTCATCTTCCTTACATACTTCGACTTCTTCTACTGCTGCCCTGTGTTCAACGTACAGTTTGCTGTGTTAATTCGCACATAGGAATCAGAAGTCCCTTCAGTGCGTCGACGGATGGGTGCAAGAGAATCTTTCAGATCGTCCTTAAATCTATCATTTGATGGAATATTGAACGCCCGCTTGCTCGGCGGTGCAATATACTCATCGTCTGATTCTGAGGCATACTGCCTACGTTTCTTCAGTTTAGACTGCTTCGTCTCAATACTTCTCTTCGAGGACGACAGCTTCTTACCGTGGGGTGAGATTTCGTGATCCAAAGAAGGGCTCTTTCTCCATGATAGTGCTTGATATCGAGGAATCCTCACCACATCTTTCGATGAATCCATACGTTTTGGGAGTGAAGGGTAACTTTTCTTACCGTGATCGTTTCTCTGTTCTTGGTAAACTCGAGCTGTTAGTTTCCTTACCAAACTCGTGATTACTGCTCAGATCAGAGGAGACAACCTCTTCTTCCCACCGAAGTGTTCCATGGAGGCTTTGTGAGCGCGGCGGCGTCTTTCAAGCTCGGGGCTTTTTTTCTCCTTAGGAACGGTTCTTTTGGATCCAACCCATTTTTTCACTAGTCCTAAATCAGCGAACTTCTTTCGACCACACAGTTCGAGGGATGTCTCTGATCACGTTTTTCAGAACCTTCTCTTGAGGGAACGTTTTCTTGCTTGTCATTCTTGGCCTGGGAAAAACCATTAGAAGAATTCTAAGCCAGTTAGAGAATCAAATGCAACACAAATACAGCTTATAACCAAACAATTACGTAATAAGAAAGCATTAATGCAAACAAACGTTAGGGCAGTGACCATCTGTTGATTTGGCATGAGATGAAGCCCTGAGAAGTTCGCGCCTCTGAAGAAGATGCTTCTTTCTGCTCGAAAGAAACTCGCGTGCTTTATCGCATTTAACGAGCTTCTTTTTTGGACGATGATCGTCTGTTGACTTGGCATTAGATCGTAGATCGCTGGACTTGGACAAATTCGAAGCTTAGTGCCTGTGGAATCAACGTACACAGCACCATCCTCGTCCTTATAATCAGCAACGTTCACAGAAGAAAACATCGCATTAGAATCCTCTTCGTTATTATCAGCAGAAGATGCAGTACTTAAATTTGCCTCGAAATCCTTGGCTGGATTTGGATTTGATGCCCAGTTTGTCCCGTTTCTCCTTTCGAGCTTACAGCGTAAGGCAGTTTCGTAAATATCCACCATCAACCTTATCTTTCTAGGCTTTATTATGCTTGACTACTTTCGATCTCATCACTGTTGAATTTGGTCCCGCAGATAAGCATTGATCGATATGGGCATTCAGAGTAGTGTTTGAGGAAGAAGAAAAACTCTTACACACTGGGCAGACTTTCGAACCCATGGAATCGCCCATCGACGTCGTTCTCATTGGCTCCTTATTGTTTGGCTTTGGTTCAGTGGTTGGCTTTGCAACTAATAATTTGCAGCTTTTACTTGGATTCTGAGTAGTTCTTACAATCTTGTTTGATGTTGGAAACTCTTGAGCTTGCGAATCGACAGGCAAAGGATTTCTCACAGAGTAAGTGGTCTGAAAAGGGGGAAAACGTCGCTGACTCCATGTTTCAGACAAAGTTGCAAGTTTTTCGGCGAAAATGGCCAGTGAGTCTTGATATCTTCGCCGCGAACTGAAAACATAATCCCTGCGAAAAGAAAATGCTTCGTATGATTGATTCGATATATAGGAAGTTAAAGTGACAGTGAAAGAATCAACAAGAATGTAAGGACACTTTCAGAATTTGAATCATAATCAATAAATGCACGAAATGACCAAGATTCTTGGCTGTGAAGTGTGAAAGCCTAAGGATGCTCAAATTGAGCATTTAAGGTTGGTAGGAAATGAGAAGAAAGTGGACCATATAAAAGCTTTTTGTAGAGAAGACTGTTAAAAGTATAACCTGCTGTGAAGAGCAAATTCAAATCAAGGAATTAGCTGATCTGTGATAGTTTGCTGAAGAACTGAAGCAAATGGAACAGAAGAAATTGCTAAGTCTGAAGCCGAAGCTGTGGCTTACTAATAAAGACGCTGAAGCTGGCAACGGTTCTTCTACAAGGCAGAGTTCGTTGGAAGAAGCGTTAACGCGTTTATTAAGTATAAAAGAAGCAACGCGCAAGGCGGGAAATAATATACTGTAGATCGTCTTCTTCGTTGTAGAGTGAGCTGTAACAGAAAAACAGTCGAGTGGTAGCTCTGTAAATTCTCTCAAAATAATCAAAAGCTCGTTCTTGGTCCCGTGGAGTAGATCGCAAGATCGAACCACGTAAATCCTTTGTGTGATTTTCATTTACTGTTTCTCGTCAAGATTCGCACAGAAAATAGCAATCTGAAAATCGGATTCAATCCCACGAATTCGTCAGCGGTATATTTGGGTAATTTTGGTCTGATTTCTCTACAATTGGTGCGGCGTGCTGTGGATCGATACACAGGATGAATTCGAAGTTCGACATAGACAAATTTACCGGATCAAACGATTTCGGCTTGTGGCGGGTGAAGATGGAGGCGCTGTTGATCCATCAGGGTTTAGAAGATGCGATCAAGGATGACGAGGAAGTGACAGTGACGAAGGATGGAAAGGAGGTGCCCGTGGGAACAGCGGCCGAGCCCGTGGATTCGAAGATTTCCCAAAAGGCTCGAAGTATCATAATCTTGAGCCTCGGCGACAACGTTCTGAGGAAAGTTTCGAAGGAGAAGACGGCGAAGGAGCTGTGGAAGAAACTTGAGGGTCTATACTTGACAAAGACCTTGGCGAATCGTCTCTATTTGAAGCAGGCGTTGTACTCGTTCAAGATGGTTGAGGAGAAACCGATTGAAGAACAAGTGGATACGTTCAATAAGCTGCTTCTCGATCTTGAGAATATTGGGGTAAAACAGGAGGAAGAGGATAAAGCTCTACTGCTTCTGTGTACGCTGCCCAAGAGCTATTCAACCTTCAAGGATTCGATGTTGTACGGGCGAGATGCGGTGACACTCGATGACGTTCAAACAGCTATAAGCTCGAAGGTGTTGAATAACAAGATTGATGGCAAGGTTGAGGTGGAGTCTAGTGGGGCCGAGGGGTTGTATGTCAAAGGGCAAGTTTGATAAGAAACCAAGCAAGAAAGGTAAAGCGTTCAAGTGCTTTCATTGCCATGAAGAAGTGCATCTCAAAAGGCAATGTCCAAACTGGCATGGTCTACAAAGACACAGCAAATGCAGCGGCTGAGGCTTCATTTCTGATGGATGGATATGAATCTGCTGAGGTTCTTTCTGTGGTTGAAAAAACTTCGGAGAAATCATGGGTTCTTGACTCGGGGTGCTCCTTTCACATGAGTCATAACAAGTCATGGTTTCAGGAACTAGAGGTGAAGAATGGAGGCTCTGTGTTGCTGGGAAATGATGAAGCTCTTGAGGTTAGGGGCATTGGACAGATTTCTCTGAAACTGCAAAATGGTGATGGGTTGATCTTGAAGAATGTTAGGTATATTCCTGGTTTGAGAAGGAATCTGATTTCTGTAGGCATGCTTGATGATGATGGGTATAACATCAAGGTGGAGTCAGGGAAAATCAAAGCATTCAAGGGAGCAAAGATGGTCATGGAAGGATCAAAGAAGAATGGGATTTATTTCTTGCAAGGGTCGACTGAAGTTGGATCAGTTTCTGTTATGGAAGGTGATGATAGGGCATGGTTATGGCACCAAAGGCTAGCACGTGTGAGTGAGAAAGGGCTCATGGAACTGTCTAAGCAAGGGCTACTTGGAAATGACAAGATAAATGGTCTGAGATTCTGTGAAAACTGCATTTATGGTAAGAGCCACAGGTTGAAATTTGGATCGGGAAGGCATATTGCAGATGGGATTCTAGACTATATTCATATGGATTTATGGGGGCCTTCGAAGGTGGAGTCACTGTCGGGTGGCAAATATTTCATGTCTATCATTGATGATCACTCAAGGAAGGTGTGGGTGATGATATTGACATCGAAAGACCAGGCTTTGAGCAGATTTAAAATCTGGAAACAGCAGGTTGAAAATGTGACTGGTAAGAAGGTAAGCTTCGAACTGATAATGGTCTCGAGTTTTGCTCAAAGGACTTCGATGATTTCTGCAAGCGTGAAGGGATGGCTATGCATCGAACAGTGCCGTACACTCCACAGCAAAACGGCTTGGCAGAAAGGTACAATAGAACACCGATGGAGAGGACTAGATGCATGATGATAGGAGCAGGTTTGCCTAAGCGCTTTTGGGCTGAGATTGTGGTTACTGCATGTAATACCCGTAAAATTTAATTACGGGATTTACGACTTAATTAACAGTAAATTAGAAATTTCTTTGAATTAATTAAATAAGAAATTAGGACTTTAAGTGATATGATGTTTTCATACTTTTATGTTCTTATATGACTTATGTGTTCATATGATTTCATGTTTTGCGATTTATAATTTTTATGTTGTTACGAATTATGACTTAAGTGATGAACGTAGGATTAAGGAAATTTTTAAATGAGGAATTAATTACGTGCTACGAAATCTTAAAGCTCGAAATCAAGATATTGGTAGAATGTCAAGTTGATGTCGAAAGCTAGCATGAATGTCGAAATGAGGTTTTAAGATGTCGAGATCTTTACATTGAAATTTGTATATAATACCTCGACATTTTGCTTGAGATGTCGATATCCAGCTCGAAACCCCACCATTAAGTTAGAACAACATGTTGAAATCTGTTTGGTACATATTATGTCGAAATAATTGTTGAGATTTAATTATAATGTTGACTTCATATATTATGTAATGTCTCGAAGTTTCTGCATACCACTAGGTCGAGATTTATGTATGTCGAAATCTTTATGTAGTGTCAAAATGTCGAGACATGTATATATATATATATATATATATATATATATATCGAAATCATTATCTACTGTTATATATCGAATTTATATAGAACATATCGAGCAACCCAACTTGAGATATCGACATTGTATATTATAATGTTTAAATTTCGAAGTCCATTATTTAATTATGTCGAGATCCTTATATCGATTGTTGAGTCCAATGAGATACTATTCAACCAATCATAGCTTAGGAAGAGTGAGTAACTTAACGACACGTGAGGATTTCTTAGCATAGGAGGTAAAGGTAACTAGCTTAGTCACCTAGTTATCACTTCAATTCCCAGTTTTCCAAGCTTAGTCCTTATCAAATAAATTAAGGAACGAAGATTGTGAGCTGATGTAAGAAATAAAAATGTGAAGAGGACCCTCATAAACAACAACACAACTACAAAAAAGAAGGAGAAACCGAGAGAAGTGCCAACCAAGCAATCATAACAGTTCACCTTACGAATCCTTGGTAAGAAAGAATCGCACTCATAACCTTTGTACTTTAGGTGGTCTAATTTTTATACTAACATAATTTAATAAAACTCATACAATCTTTATGTACCACAGACGGTAGAAATTCTAGTATAAAGGGTAGATTTCGATTTTATGATAATTGCTGAAATTAGGGTTTCGAACACTAGTTAGACTAATATGGTTGTTTAGATTGATAACTGCTGTGGTTAGAAAGACCTGTAAGATAGGAATCGTACTTAAGGATAAGGAGGCAGCTTAAAATGGTCTTTATAAGGTTTATAAGACCTTCGAACTGTTCTGGAAAAGAAGGGAGGTTTGATCGATAGGTAGATGATTTTTATGAAATACTTTGAATAGTGATATAATTTTCCAGCTTATAAAACTCGAGAGTTATGTCGACATTTTGCTGTGTTTTCATATAACCTCGACATCTCTAATACAATGTCGAAGTCAATTCATATCTTATATCGAAATCTTGTTAAAATCTCGAAACCATGCTGATGTTATAAGAATAATATCGAAAGGATAAATGTCGAGCCAATGAAATGTCGAAAGGTATATAGGATATCGAGATTTATGCCACACTAATGTAGAGATTTGTGTTGAAAATAAATATCGACATTTAGTTGTAAGAGCTCGACATCTTAAAGCATATTATTATCATATCTCGATATTTGGTATAAGGGCTCAAGTCCATATCGAGAATCTAGGGCAATAATATTAAATTATAAGTTCAAAGACATTGGTATTTTCACACATAAGCTATGTCTAAATCTAGGTGTATATAATGCCAACGTATGTATATCGAGGTTATTGTATTTAGTTAAAACTCGAAGTCCAATGCAACTTTGATGTCGAGATCTTGGTATAGTTTAAATATCGAACTTAGTAAATAATATCGAGATCCATCATGTAATTTATATCGAGATTTATACAATGTCGAGGTCATAATCATGCCGAAATTTATATTAATAGTACTTCTTAGGTTAGGTTAAATTCTAAATTTTAGGGTTTCGAAATTATAAAAGTCGAAACTAGGGTTTTCAAAATTAAGCCAATTTCAGGAAATTATAACTAGACTAACAGACCCTAATTTTATATGTTTCCATACTTAGGGTTTGAAGATTAGCGATTTACCCTACGATATAGCTAAGGATACCAGGTAAGTGGAAATCGCACTTACAACACATAATTATGTGTGTATGAAATTTATGTGTCTATGTGCCTTTCATGATTTTATGTGACTTCGATGTTTTCTATGTGACGTAAATTTACGTGATTTATGTGACGTAAATTATTTCATGAATATTGCACGCATGTTTATATGATTCATGGCATAAGCACGTGCACGCACGACTAGTATAAGAGTTAAGGTAAGGGAGCGTGCATGAGTATAAGATCGCTTGCAAGCGATATGTATATTTGCCAATATGGGCATTTGTGTCGACTCAATGATGAGTCACGGCTCTTCTATGCTACAACGGCGATTCACGAAGCCGAATTACCTGATTCACGAAAGGTAGGGGGAATACCCCGTAGCGGGAGATGCAACCTAGAGGATGCGACTCGAGGGTATGAGCGGCACCGAGGGAACCTCGAGTGTTGGCGACCTCGTAGTAAGCTACCAGTGAGAAGCGCCCGCGTGTCAGACCGCATTGGGATGGAAAGGCGCCTTAGGGTTAAACGAAATTTGTGTGCCCGGGTTAGCCTCTCAATGGGACGACATTGGGATTGAAAGGCACTAGTAGCCTCTCAGTGTGTACCGCATTGGGATTGAAAGGCATCATAGGGTTACGCACAGATTGAGTACTCGGGTTTAGCCTCCTAGTGTGTGTACTGCCACTTGTACCCTTAGGGGTTTGAGCTCTATATGGTGCATAGTAAGATTGAAAGCCGATGGCCCAAATATGTTATGAAAAGTCAAGAAGAATGTGAGAAAGGTCAGGAAGAATGTGAGAAGTAGATAGCATTGGCGCGGATGCCATCGCTATTTAGGTCACGTGCATTGCATGCATGATTTTCACTTACTGAGCTCTATAAGCTCATTCCACGTTTTATGTGTTGTAGGACCCCGCGATCACGGTACGTGATTATTTTCAAGGCGAGGCCAACTTTTGAAGCTTTCGGGGGCTTTTGAGATGGAGTGTGTGCATGGATGCGACCTCGTGGAGGCCCAGTAGATAAATTTATTTTGACCCGCATGCGCGCTTTCCTATGTAAATAGGACCCATGATAATTTTGTAGGAACAGTTACGATTCCTTTTTATGAAAGGAAAAATTTTATACGAAAGTTCATACCATTTATTCCTTTTCTACGACTCTAGTTACGTAAACTAGTTAAGAAAGTAGTGGTGGAAGGCGGGGCTGCCACAGGTGGTATCAGAGCTTAGGATATAGGTTCTGCAGACTGTCCATGTACACACACTCAAAAGCACGGAAGCGGCCTTGCCAGTAAGTTTTATGTTTTATGAATTTCTGGTATTACATGATTTATTGATCTTAGGAACGTTAGAATAGAAGAACGATGGGTAGAACGAGAAATGAAAATAGTGCGGGTGCAGATAAAGGTAAAGAACCCGCAGCCTCTACTGATAGTCGGGATGCGACTATCCTTCAGCTCGCGGAACTAGTCCGCCAACAAGCCGCCCAAATCCAGCAACTGATCCAGCAATAAAACGCTGGCGGGCAATCAAGCAACGGATCTTCTCAGGCCGACAGAATCGAAATGGTCGGGGAAAGATTTCGTAAACTTTACCCCCAATCTTTGAAGATGCTGTTGACCCAACCTCGGCTGAGGATTGGCTTCGAACCCTAGAAACTATGTTCCAGCATAGCCGTACCCCAGAAACCGAAAAAGCCTTGTGTGCTGGGTACCTATTAAGGGGAAGCGCCGGCCACTGGTGGGACACGATCCTAACTCTCGAAGATCCGATAACAATGACCTGGGAGCGTTTCAAAGAACTCTTCCGAAATAAGTATTTTACTGCTCCCGTTCGAGCCCAGAGGATGAACGAGTTCATCAATCTCCGCCAGGGAACAATGACGGTGGCGGAGTATATTAGGAAATTCGAACAGCTTCCCCGATTTGCTGCTCACATGGTGAGCACAGATGCACTGAAGATTGAACGATTTATGGAGGGCTTGAAGCCAGAACTTTACCGTGATGTTGGCGTGGCTGGATTCCAAGGGGTTACTTATGCCCAAATGGCGGAACGAGCCCTGATGGCTGAGCAAGCCGAAATCAGAATTGCCCGAGCCCAGGAGATTAAAAGGAAATTCGAACAAGGACCCAAAGGAAACGGAAATAACCCAAAGAAACCGTTTGTTCATAAGAATGTAAAACCCAACTTCCAGAATCGATCCGGACCACCCCAACAGCCTAATCCAAATCAAGGGAGACCCCAACCAAATGCACCCATATGCCCAAAATGTGCACGACGTCATCTGGGCGTCTGCTTTTCACAAAATGCTACCTGTTTTAAATGTGGCAAGACAAGCCACTATTCCGTAGCCTGCCCAGAAAATGCATCTGGAAGTCAGGGAGCAAGCCGGACCAAGCCGCCGACAGCACCCGCTCGGGTATACATGCTTACAGCGGAAGAGGCTGAAAACAATCAGTCCAAGATGGAAGGTACCCTCCTAATTGATTAAACTTCAACATGCATTCTAGTGGACTCATGAGCCACATTTTCTTTTCTATCCACCACTTATGTGGTAAGACTCGGGAATTCTTTTAGCCGACTTGGTTGATACCAATTCGAGTGTCGACATGGGTCGTGATCGTAGTAGATAGGCGTTCGAAATAGGAAGCCGAAATCTTTTGCTGAATTCCTGAAACCAATAATACCGGGGTATATTTCTATGCCCTAATCTTTTGCTCACCCTAAGAAACGTATTTGTTCGATATCAGAGTTGCGCATCGGAAGCGTGATGGATACTTAGGATCTTCGATTTCTGCCTAAGTTTATAATTATTCTCGTTAGCTCTTCGAGGTAGTACAGGTTCCACTAACTGGAACAATCTTCGTATTTACTTCACCAGGATTCTATTCCTTTCGATCCTCGAAAATTATTCGAGATTCCTTGATAACTTCCTAGGGTGAATATCTATCACCCAACCATGCCACCTACCAATCGTTACCCCGAATTTCTAACCGACGGAATTTCGGGGGCGAAATTCTTTTAAGGGGGGGGGGGGGGAGGATGTAATACCCGTAAAATTTAATTACGGGATTTACGATTTAATTAACAGTAAATTAGAAATTTCTCTGAATTAATTAAATAAGAAATTAGGACTTTAAGTGATATGATGTTTTCATATTTTTATGTTCTTACATGACTTATGTGTTCATATGATTTCATGTTTTTCGATTTATAATTTTTATGTTGTCACGAATTATGACTTAAGTGATGAACGTAGGATTAAGGAAATTTTTAAATGAGGAATTAATTACGTGCTACGAAATCTTAAAGCTCGAAATCAAGATATTGGTAGAATGTCAAGTTGATGTCGAAAGCTAGCATGAATGTCGAAATGAGGTTTTAAGATGTCGAGATCTTTACATTGAAATTTGTATATAATACCTCGACATTTTGCTTGAGATGTCGATATCCAGCTCGAAACCCCACCATTAAGTTAGAACAACATGTCGAAATCTGTTTGGTACATATTATGTCGAAATAATTGTTGAGATTTAATTATAATGTTGACTTCATATATTATGTAATGTCTCGAAGTTTCTGCATACCACTAGGTCGAGATTTATGTATGTCGAAATCTTTATGTAGTGTCAAAATGTCGAGACATGTATATATATAATATATATATATCGAAATCATTATCTACTGTTAGATATCGAATTTATATAGAACATATCGAGCAACCCAACTTGAGATATCGACATTGAATGTTTAAATTTCGAAGTCCATTATTTAATTATGTCGAGATCCTTATATCATTGTTGAGTCTAATGAGATACTATTCAACCAATCATAGCTTAGGAAGAGTGAGTAACTTAAAGACACGTGAGGATTTCTTAGCATAGGAGGTAAAGGTAACTAGCTTAGTCATCTAGTTATCACTTCAATTCCCAATTTTCCAAGCTTAGTCCTTATCAAATAAATTAAGGAACGAAGATTGTGAGCTGATGTAAGAAATAAAAATGTGAAGAGGACCCTCATAAACAACAACACAACTATAAAAAAGAAGGAGAAACCGAGACAAGTGCCAACCAAGCAATCATAACAGTTCACCTTACGAATCCTTGGTAAGAAAGAATCGCACTCATAACCTTTGTACTTTAGGTGGTGCTGAAATTAGGGTTTCGAACACTAGTTAGACTAATATGGTTGTTTAGATTGATAACTGTTGTGGTTAGAAAGACCTGTAAGATAGGAATCGTACTTAAGGATAAGGAGGCAGCTTAAAATGGGTCTTTATAAGGTTTATAAGACCTTCAAACTGTTCTGGAAAAGAAGGGAGGTTTGATCGATAGGTAGATGATTTTTATAAAATACTTTGAATAGTGATATAATTTTCCAGCTTATAAAACTCGAGAGTTATGTCGACATTTTGCTGTGTTTTCATATAACCTCGACATCTTTAATACAATGTCGAAGTCAGTTCATAATCTTATATCGAAATCTTGTTAAAATCGTGAAACCATGCTGATGTTATAAGAATAATATCGAAAGGATAAATGTCGAGCCATTGAAATGTCGAAAGGTATATAGGATATCGAGATTTATGCCACACTAATGTCGAGATTTGTGTTGAAAATAAATATCGACATTTAGTTGTAAGAGCTCGACATCTTAAAGCATATTATTATCATATCTCGATATTTGGTATAAGGGCTCAAGTCCATATCGAGAATCTAGGGCAATAATATTAAATTATAAGTTCAAAGACATTGGTATTTTCACACATAAGCTATGTCGAAATCTAGGTGTATATAATGTCAACGTATGTATATCGAGGTTATTGTATTTAGTTAAAACTCGAAGTCCAATGCAACCTTGATGTCGAGATCTTGGTATAGTTTAAATATCGAACTTAGTAAATAATATCGAGATCCATCATGTAATTTATATCGAGATTTATACAATGTCGAGGTCATAATCATGCCGAAATTTATATTAATAGTACTTCTTAGATAGGTTAAATTCTAAATTTTAGGGTTTCGAAATTATAAAAGTCGAAACTAGGGTTTTCAAAATTAAGCCAATTTCAGGAAATTATAACTAGACTAACAAACCCTAATTTTATATGTTTACATACTTAGGGTTTGAAGATTAGCGATTTACCCTACGATATAGCTAAGGATACCAGGTAAGTGGAAATCGCACTTACAACACATAATTATGTGTGTACAAAATTTATGTGTCTATGTGCCTTTCATGATTTTATATGACTCTATGTGACGTAAATTTACGTGATTTATGTGACGTAAATTATTTCATGAATATTGCACGCATGTTTATATGATTCATGGCATAACCACGTGCACGCACGACTAGTATAAGAGTCAAGGTAAGGGAGCGTGCATGAGTATAAGATCGCTTGAAAGCGATATGTATATTTGCCAATATGGGCATTTGTGTCGACTCAATGATGAGTCACGGCTCTTCTATGCTACCACGGCGATTCACGAAGCCGAATTACCTGATTCACGAAAGGTAGGGGGAATACCCCGTAGCGGGAGATGCAACCTGGAGGATGCGACACGAGGGTATGAGCGGCACCGAGGGAACCTCGAGTGTTGGCGACCTCGTAGTAAGCTACCAGTGAGAAGCGCCGTGTCAGACCGCATTGGGATGGAAAGGCGCCTTAGGGTTAAACGAAATTTGTGTGCCCGGGTTAGCCTCTCAATGGGACGACATTGGGATTGAAAGGCACTAGTAGCCTCTCAGTGTGTACCGCATTGGGATTGAAAGGCATCATAGGGTTACGCACAGATTGAGTACTCGGGTTTAGCCTCCTAGTGTGTGTACTGCCACTTGTACCCTTAGGGGTTTGAGCTCTATATGGTGCATAGTAAGATTAAAAGCCGAGGGCCCAAATATGTTATGAAAAGTCAAGAAGAATGTGAGAAAGGTCAGGAAGAATGTGAGAAGTAGATAGCATTGGCGCGGATGCCATCGCTATTTAGGTCACGTGCATTGCATGCATGATTTTCACTTACTGAGCTCTATAAGCTCATTCCACGTTTTATGTGTTGTAGGACCCCGCGATCATGATACATGATCATTTTCAAGGCGAGGCCAACTTTTGAAGCTTCCCGGGGCTTTTGAGATGGAGTGTGTGCATGGATGCGACCTCGTGGAGGCCCAGTAGATAAATTTATTTTGACCCGCATGCGCTCTTTCCTATGTAAATAGGACCCATGATAATTTTGTAGGAACAGTTACGATTCCTTTTTATGAAAGGAAAAATTTTATACGAAATTTCATACCTTTATTTCTTTTCTACGACACTAGTTACGTAAACTAGTTAAGTAAATTGTAGGCCTTCCACCGCTATTGATATGAAGACACCTGAGGTTGTTTTGATTTGTTCTTGGAAGAAAAACAAAAGTTGAAGCGTTATTTTGTCGGCACAAATCAAAGAGTTTGCCTAACAACAGATACATGGACTTCGATACAGAGAATCAATTATATGTGTATCACCGCCCACTTTATTGATAAAGAGTGGAGTTACCATAAGAAGATCTTGAATTTTTGTCCTGTCTTTAGTCATAAAGGCGATGATATGGCACTTGCGATTACTAAATGTTTGATGGAATGGGGTTTGGATGAAGTATTCACTATCACGGTTGACAATGCTAGTTCAAATGATGTCACAGTGAAGGAAATGTCGAAGCAGCTGAGTAAATGGGAAACAAATTTGATGAACGGTCAACATCTTCATATGAGATGTGTGGCTCATATAATCAATCTTGTGGTCCAAGATGGTTTGAAAGAAATTGGTGATTCCGTGAAACGTGTTAGGCAAGTTGTGAAGTATATTCGACAATCTCCTTCAAGGCTAAAAACTTACAAAGATTGTTGTGAAGTTGAAAGAATAAAAAGTAAACGGAGCTTGTGTCTCGATGTTGCTACTCGATGGAATTCTACATATTTGATGTTGAAAACGGCACAAGAATTTGAGAAGGCTTTTCTTAGCTACGCCGACCAAGACTCGGGATTAATGTCTTATCTACTTGATCATGTTTGTGAAGATGGAAAAGTCGCAGGTTTGTTGATAAGTGACGATTGGATAAATATAAGGCACATGGAGAAGTTTCTCGAATCCTTTTTCAACCTTACTCTAAGGGTATCCGGTTCATCGTATGTCACTTCGAATATTCACTTTCACGAAATTGAAGAGGTTGCTTGTCTTTTGAGTATGTTAGCGGAAAGTGACGACTTCAATTTGAAAATGATGGAAAAGAGGATGAAAGCTAAATTTGACAAGTATTGGGGTGCGCCGGAGAAAATGAACAAGATGATTTTCATAGCTTGCGTGCTTGATCCTCGTTTCAAATATGACTACGTTGCTTTTGTATTTGTGAAGATGTATGGTGAGGAGAAGGGGGAGAAAATGGCCGAAGAAGTGAAGTCTTATATGAATTCTTTGTTTGATGAATATAGAAAAGCAAGAGGAAAAATATTTGAGGCGTCATCTAACTCATCTAGCTACTCATTGGATATGTCAAATGTGGACTCTGGAAGTGCGCAAGGAACACGAATACAACAAGACTACTTGAGGTACAAGGCCAAGAGTGGAAGAATTGATGCCAAAACCGAGTTAGATAGGTATCTTGGTGAAGAAACAGAGATTGGAAATGACAATTTCGATATTTTAGCTTGGTGGAAAGTTAACTCGCCTAGATTTCCTATCCTTGCTGATATGGCCCGTGACGTGTTAGCAATTCCTATTTCTACAGTGGCATCAGAAAGTGCATTTAGTACGAGTGGACGTGTGCTTGATTCCTTTAGAAGTTCATTGACTCCTAGATTAGTTCAAACTCTAATTTGTCTTCAAGATTGGGTTCGGAAAGAACCTTCACCTGTTAAAGTAGAGGAGGAGTTGGACAATCTTGAGCAGCTTGAATCCGGTAATAATTATGCTTATTATTCTTTATTGTAATTATTCTTTACTGATTTTGACAAATATTTTACTCTTTCACAGATTTGAATGTTAAAGATTGAAGAGTCTAATGGAAGGTATTGAAGGTGGTGGAAATCAATATTGCTTATAGTACTATTTTGGTTATGTGATATGGTTGAATATGCTTTTGTGTGGTGGGTATTTAGCTGAATGTTTTGTACCACTTTCAGCGGAATTTTTATTTTCTGTTTTGGTTAGACCTTGTTTCATTTTCAGCTTATGTTCGTTTCTATTTTCAGACCTTTGATTGTTCTTTAACCGGAAAAACCGAACCGAAAAACCCGAAACCGAATTGTTAAAAACCGAACCGAACCAAATTAAAACGGTTCGGATATCGGATTGAGCATATGCAAAACCGAAAACCGAAAAATCGAACCGAAATGTTAGAAAACCGAACCGAACCGGCCGATGAACACCCGTACCTGAGGAGAAATGGTCAGGGAATCCACCAAGCTTGAAACACCTCAGAGTTGTCGGATGCACAGCTTATGCATATACAAGGAAAGACAAGCTCGATGCTAGGGCTGTTCGATGCATGTTCATGGGATATCCCGAGGGAGTCAAGGGATACAAGCTATGGTGCTTAGAAGCTGGCATGGGAAGGTGTATCATTAGCAGGGATGTGGTGTTCAATGAAATGGAAATGGCTTACAAGACACAGGGGAAAAACAGCTTGGAAACTGGAAAATCAGAAAAGGCTGGTTTTGTGGATTTTGAAGTAGAGAATCTCGCATTGAGTGATGATGAGAATCATGATGCGACTGAAGAAACTAGTAACTGGCTAGGTGGAGGTGATGAGAATCAAGCTTTGGATGAGAACCAACAGGGTTACAACGAAGTTAGGGATAGACAAAGAAGGGAGGTTCGAGCTCCAAAAAGATATGGTTATGCAGAAAATGTGGCCTATGCATTTGCAGCTGTGACAGGTATTAAACTGGGAAAGACTCACTCATATGATCAGAATATGAAGAGGAAAGAAAGCGGCAAATGGAGGAAAACTGAGATGAAACGGTTGAGCTCAAGTGTGATCTCAGGTGATGAAACAACCAGGCATGTTTTGGGCACAAATTCCAAGTTGTGTCTGAACCGTCCTGACTGTGCAAAGCTTCCCTGAGTACAGGGGAAGGTGGGCCAAGAATGAGGTGTTGCGATTTGAACTTGAGGTGGAGAATTGTGAAGAGCAAATTCAAATCAAGGAATTAGCTGTGATAGTTTGCTGAAGAACTGAAGCAAATGGAACAGAAGAAATTGCTAAGTCTGAAGCCGAAGCTGTGGCTTACTAATAAAGACGCTGAAGCTGGCAACAGTTCTTCTACAAGGCAGAGTTCGTTGGCAGAAGCGTTAACAGCGTTTTATTAAGTATAAAAGAAGCAACGCGCAAGGCGGGAAATAATATACTGTAGATCGTCTTCTTCGTTGTAGAGTGAGCTGTAACAGAAAAACAGTCGAGTGGTAGCTCTGTAAATTCTCTCAAAATAATAAAAAGCTCGTTCTTGGTCCCGTGGAGTAGATCGCAAGATCGAACCACGTAAATCCTTTGTGTGATTTTCATTTACTGTTTCTCGTCAAGATTCGCACAGAAAATAGCAATCTGAAAATCGGATCACACGAATTCGTCAGCGGTATATTTGGGTATTGGTCTGATTTCTCTACACCTGCAAATATGTAACTAAGAACAATGATTAAGCAAATATTAGCCAAAACTCTGATACGGTTTAAGGAAGCTCTAGAAAGTTTCTGATAGGAAAAATGTTGGCCTTAACTTGCCAAACCAAGAAAAAAATACTGATTTTTTGTTAATATAGTGATGGAACAGTGAAGAGTGAAGGAGAGGGCAGCCGTTTTCTTCTCAGCTCTGTTTTCTATTTTTTTTTCCTTCTACAAAGGGCATAAAACGTTCAATACATATTACCTAGACTAACAATATCTAATGGGCCAAAGACAAAACAATTCTAGATAAAAACTAAAGCCCAATATATTTAAAATATTAATTTCAACACTCCCCCTTAATATTTTAAACCTTTCATACCCAATAATTCTCGAAAATAAATAATCTTGTCACCGGGAAGAGCTTTGGTAAAAATGTCCGCCAATTTGTCTCCGGTCTTCACATACTTGATTTGAATTTCTTCATCTTCAACCGCCTCTCGAATGTAATGATGCTTGAGTTTGATGTGCTTCGTCCGACTATGGAACACCGAGTTCTTCGACATTGCAATCGCCGACTTGTTGTCACAAAAGAGAACCGTCGCCATGTCTTGCTTCTCCCCCATGTCTTCTAAAATCTTCCTCAACCATACCACTTGCTTTGTAGCTTCACTCGCCGACACATATTCGGCCTCCGCCGAAGAGTGCGCTACTCTCTCTTGCTTCTTCGACGCCCAACTAAATACCCCGGATCCAAGTGTAAACGTATATCCGGATGTACTCTTCATATCATCCGTACTACCGGCCAAATCACTATCACAATAACCAAATAACTCGACGGCTTCATCATCACTTCTTTCATACATAAGGCCAAGCTCTTTGGTCCCTTGAATATATCTCAACAATCTTTTCCCAACCCCAAAATGAGTTTTGCTCGGTCGATGCATAAATCGAGACAATAACCCCGAAGCATACATGATATCCGGCCTAGTAGTCGTAAGATATAACAAACTCCCAACTAGACTCCTATATAAAGCCGCATCGGCATCACCACTACCATCATCTTTCACCAACTTCTCATTCACCAACAAAGGTGTCACAACCGGATTACAATCTTCCATCTTAAACTTCGATAATATATCTTGGGCATATTTCTTTTGAGAAAAATACACCATCATCCCTTTGATCAATCTCAATCTCCAAAAAATAATGCAACAAGCCCAAATCATTCATCTCATATCTTCTCAACATATCACTCTTGAATTCACCCATCATCTTCTCATCATTTCCCGTAAATATCAAATCATCAACGTAAAGTGAAACAAGAAGTATAGAGTTGGTACCTTGCTTCACATAGAGTGTCGGCTCACTTGGACTCCTCTTGAATCCTTTGTCCAAAAAATATGCATCGATATTCCCATACCAAGCACGTGGTGCTTGCTTCAACCCATACAAAGCTTTCCTCAACTTGTATACTTTCGTTTCTTCACTCTCCAACTCAAATCCTTGAGGTTGCTCCACATACACTTCCGCTTTTAACACCCATTCAAGGAAGCCGACTTCTCATTAAAAATCACATCTCGGCTTTCTATCACTTTGTTTCTCTTCAAGCTAAAGAGCCTATAGCCCTTTGATTTTATACTATAGCCAACAAAGATGCACTTCTCACCTATATCTTCAAGCTTGTTCCTCAACACCTTTGGAACATGTGCATAGCAAATGGACCCGAACACCTTCAAGTGATTCACCGATGGCTTTTTGCCGCCGGACCAAGCTTCGAATGGAGTCTTGTTCTCAACCGCCTTTGTGGGACACCTATTCAATAAGTACACCGCCGTATATGTAGCTTCCGCCCAAAACGCCAATGGTAATCCTTCTCATTCATCATGGTTCTTGCCATTTCAACAATGGTCCTATTCTTTCTCTCGGCTACGCCATTTTGCTCCGGTGTATAACTTATCGTAAATTGTCTCTCTAAGCCGATATCTTCACAAAACTTCTCAAACTCCTTGGAGTTGTACTCACCACCTCTATCGCTTCTTAACGTCTTCATCAACCGGCCACTTTGTCTCTCAACCATTCTTTGGAACTTTTTGAAGACATAAAGCGCTTCCAACTTTTGCCTCAAAAAGTAAACCCAACAAATTCTTGAATAATAATCAATGAAAGGGATGAAATACCGGTTTCCACCATGTGAGTTTGTGCTCATGGGACCACAAATATCGGTGTGAACAAGCTCTAATGGCATCTTGCTCTCCACGCCTCCGCCTTTGGAAATGATTCTCGATGTATCTTTCCAAGAGCACATGCCTCACATACGCCACCTTTCTCTTCTATAGTCGGTAGCCCATACACCATATCCTTCTTGCTTAGCAACTTCAAGCTCTCAAAATTCAAATGACCATACCTCTTATGCCACAACCATGAGTCGTCACCTACATCAACCTTCAAGGCAACGCTTCTTTCGGGCTTGAGAGCGAGAGGGAAATTTCTATTCCTCTCCATCTTCACTACGGCCATCAACTCTCTTTTATTCCCAACCTTATCAAATATTCTACAAGTCGCCCCCTCAAAGTGAACCGCATGACCATGCTCAACCAATTGCCCAACACTTAGCAAATTTTGAGCCAAATCCGGCACTAGCAATACGTCATGAATTAGCATCCTTCCCTTCTTTGATGCAACCGCAATCGTGCCTTTTCCCTTCGATTTCACCACCGGTCCATTTCCCATCGTAATTTGAGTAGTAGCGGTGCTATCAAGCTGGCAAAAAATCGACTCATCCCCGGTCATGTGGTTGCTACATCCACTATCAACATACCACACATCTTCCTTCTTTTCAATAGCCGCTTGGCATGCATAAAATGTGCTTCCATCATTTCTCTCGAGACTCTTCTCTTCGGTGTAGTTCGCTTGCTCCTCATTCTTCACCCTACAAAACTTCTCTTTATGGCTATACTTCTTGCAATTGTAGCATTGAACCTTCCCCTTGTTCCAACAATCTTTTTCTATATGGCCCGGCTTCTTGCAAAAGTTGCATAGCTTAGTTTCTCCACTTTGGTAGGCGCCTCTACTACCTCCACTACCAAATCTACCCCCAAATCGGCCTCGGCCTCTACCACCGCTAAAGCCACCACGGAAGGTATTCCCATTGGCCGCCCTTTGGTTGTTATACTCTTTCACATTCACCTTAGATTGAAAGGCGCTTTCAAGAACTTGGTCGCCATGCCAATTCAACCTTTCCTCATGTCTCTCAAGAGAGCCCATAAGATCATGCACACTAATAGTAGAGAGGTCTTTCGTCTCTTCAATAACGGCCACAATGTTATCATACTTCGAAGGAAGACTAATCAAGAACTTCTCACACACCGACTTATCGCTCAAAGTTTCACCCAAATTTTTAATTTGATTCACAACCTCGATCACCTTAGAAAAGTACTCTTGTAAAGTCTCTTTCTCCTTCATTTGCAAATTTTGAAACTCCCTTTTCAAGGTTAAGAGCTTTACCGTTCTAACTTTATCGGTGCCTTGAAACTCCTTTTGCAAAATCTCCCAAGCTTCCTTGGAGGTTTGAGCCCCGATTATTCTCGGAAAAATCTTGTTGGATATACTTCCTTGAATCAAGTAAAGAGCCATTGCGTCCTTCTTTCTATTCTCCTTCTCGTCGGGATCCAAAACCGTAGCCTTCACAACATTCCCTTTCCCATCTTTATTCTCTTCTATTTTCTCACTATCACATAACCATCTTCCACAATCTCCCATAAATCTTGTGAAATCAAAAGAGTCTTCATCTTAATACTCCAATAATCATAACTCTCACCGTCAAATACGGGTTGCCCACCTTGTGGTGCCCAAACACCTCATTGGGTAGCCATGGTGCCCTTCTCAACTTTAAACACTATTTCTTCACCTTCAATGGAAGAAACCCACTTCAAATCTCACCAAACACAAGCTCTGATACCATTTATGTTGGCCTTAACTTGCAAAACCAAGAAAAAAATACTGATTTTTTGTTAATATAGTGATGGAACAGTGAAGAGTGAAGGAGAGGGCAGCCGTTCTCTTCTCAGCTCTGTTTTCTATTTTTTTTTTCATTCTATGAAGGGCATAAAACGTTCAATACATATTACCTAGACTAACAATATCTAATGGGCCAAAGACAAAATAATTCTAGATAAAAAATAAAGCCCAATATATTTAAAATATTAATTTCAACAAAAAAAACCCTTGACCACACAAGAATAAAATGACACGAATTTCTTGGTACTTTGAATCTGACCAACGAAGAAGAAAACCCCCCAACAGCTAACATGGTCAGAACTGTTCATCATGTGAGAGAGAGAGAGAGAGAGAGAGAGAGAGAGAGAGAGAGAGAGAGAGAGAGAGAGAGTAAACTAAAGAAAGAGAGAATAAGCACCAAATGAACAAACTTTACACATGGATGAAGTCATTCATTACCTTATGGAGAAATTCGAAACTTGCTTCTTGTTCTCATCATCAGGGCTTGGCTGAAGCAGATCTAAATTATGCTGTAACTGCTGATTAATGTGATTAGAACCCTTCTCATCACTACAACGCTGACCAATTACTGGAGAAGATGAAGAACACAAGAGATCTACAGGAGGTTTTCCAGTGGATAACATCTGCTGATAAGACTTTTTCTTCTTGTGCTGTATGGCCAACAGTCACAAGAATTTACAATTACTATATATAATATAATCTTATTAGCCTTCAGCATAACAGTGGCCTATGGTGTTGGCCTTACAATCCTAAGCCAAACAATATTCATTATTATCGTTTTTTTTAGGTGGGAGTTGAACAGTGAGGAATAAGGGAGGGAGAGCTGCGGCCGTTTCTTCTCTGCTCGTTTTTTTTCATTCATCCACGTTTCCAGCTTTTCCACACAATAAAACACTTACAAATGCTTACATGGGCCAAGACTATCCCATAAAGCCCACTAATACTTAAAACCTAAAATTAAAACATTAATTTCAACACCCCCTTAATGTCTTAACTCCATACCCAGTAATTCTCAAAAATAAATAATCTTGTCACCGAGAAGAACTTTGGTAAAGATGTCCGCCAATTGGTCTCCCGTCTTCACATACTTGATTTGAATTTCTTCATCTTCGACCACCTCTCGAATATAGAGATGCTTGAGATTGATGTGCTTCGTTCGACTATGGAACACCGAGTTCTTCGACATTGCAATCGCCGACTTGTTGTCACAAAAGATACCGTTGCCATGTCTTGCTTCTCCCCCATGTCTTCTAAAATCTTCCTCAACCAAACAACTTGCTTTGTAGCTTCACTCGCCGATAGATATTCGGCCTCCGCCGAAGAGTGCGCTACTCTCTCTGCTTCTTCGACGCCCAACTAAATACTCCGGATCCAAGCATAAATGCATATCCGGATGTACTCTTCATATCATCCATACTACCGGCCCAATCACTATCACAATAACCAAATAACTCGACGCCCTCTTCCTCACTTCTTTCATACATAAGGCCAAACTCTTTGGTCCCTTGAATATACCTCAACAATGTTTTTCCAATTCCAAAATGAGTTTTGCACGGTCGGTGCATAAACCGAGAAATAACCCCGAGGCATACATGATATCCGGTCTAGTAGTCGTAAGGTATAACAAACTCCCAACTAGACTCCTATATAAGCCACATCGGCATCACCACTACCATCCTCTCTCACCAAGTTCTCATTAACCAACAACGGTGTAATGACAGATTGCAATCCTCCATTTTAAACTTCGATAAAATATCTCGGGTATACTTCTTTTGAGAAATAAATACACCATCATCCCTTTGATCAATCTCAATCCCCAAAAAATAATGCAACAAGCCCAAATCATTCATCTCATATCTTCTCAACATATCATTCTTGAACTCTCTCATCATCTTCTCATCATTTCCCGTAAAGATCAAATCATCAACGTAAACTGAAACAAGAAGTATAGAGTTGGTACCTTGCTTCACATAAAGTATCGGCTCACTTGGACTCCTCTTGAATCCTTTCTCCGAGAAGTATGCATCGATATTCCCATACCAAGCACGTGGTGCTTGCTTCAACCCATACAAAGCTTTCCTCAACTTCTATACTTTCGTTTCTTCACTCTCCAACTCAAATCCTTGAGGTTGCTCCACATACACTTCCGCTTTTAACACCCGTTCAAGAAAGCCGACTTCACATCAAGTTGGTAAAGTTTCCAACCTTTGTGTGCCGCTAGTGCAATCAACAATCGAACAGTCTCATGTCTTGCAACCGGCGCAAACGTCTCATGATAGTCGATACCAGTTTGTTGAGTGTACCCTTTCGCCACCAACCTTGCCTTGTATTTTTGCACCGAACCATCCGGGTTAGTCTTTGTCTTGTATAACCACTTCAACCCAACAATATCTTTCTCCTTTGGCTTCTCAACCAACTTCCATGTCTCATTTTTCTCAATCATATTTATCTCATCTTCCATCGCATTTCTCCAAACTTCTTCTCTAATCGCTTGGTCAAAGTTCTTCGGTTCAACAATGACAAAATTACAATGTGCATAAATATCGGTTATAGGCCTCAATCTTACCGGCTTTGAGCTTGGGGATGACGACGCCGACCCGGATATTCATTGGAGATGGATCGTCCTCGATGTCGTGCCCACTACCACTTGGCCCTTCTTGTGCATCGTCTTGAATAGGATATGACACACTTTCAACTCCTTTTCCTTTCCAATCCCAATGATCCTTCTCATTAAAAATCACATCTCGGCTTTCTATCACTTTGTTTCTCTTCAAGCTAAAGAGTCTATAGCCCTTTGATTTTATACTATAGCCAACAAAGATGCACTTCTCACCTTTATCTTCAAGCTTGTTCCTCAACTCCTTTGGAACATGTGCATAGCAAATGGACCCGAACACCTTCAAGTGATTCACCGATGGTTTTTTGCCGCCGGACCAAGCTTCGAATGGAGTCTTATTATCAATCGCCTTTGTGGGACACCTAGTCAATAAGTACACCGCCGTATATGTAGCTTCCGCCCAAAAAGTCAATGGCAATCCCTTTTCATTCATCATGGTTCTTGTCATTTCAACAATGGTCATATTCTTTCTCTCGGCCACGCCATTTTGCTCCGGTGTAAAACTAACAGTCAATAGTCTCTGTAAGCCGGTATCTTCACAAAACTTCTCAAACTCCTTAGATTTGTACTCACCACCTCTATCGCTTCGTAACTTCTTTATCAACCGGCCACTTTTCAACCACTCTTTGAAACTTTTTGAAGACATAAAGCGCTTCCGACTTTTGCCTCAAGAAATAAACCCAACACATTCTTGAATAATCATCAATGAAGGTATGGCGTACCGGTTTCCGCCATGTGAGTTTGTACTCATGGGACCACAAATATCGGTGTGAACAAGCTCTAGTGGCGTCTTGCTCTCCATGCCTTCGCCTTCGGAAATGATTCTCGATGTATCTTCCCAAGAGCACATGACTCACATACGCCACCTTTGTCTTCTATAGTTGGTCGCCCATACACCATTTCCTTCTTACTTAGCAACTTCAAGCTCTCAAAGTTTAAATGGCCATACCTCCTATGCCACAGCCATGAGTCGTCACCTACACCAACCTTCAAGGCAACACTTCTTTCGGGCTTGAGAGCGAGAGGAAAGTTTCTATTCCTCTCCATCTTCACTACGGCCATCAACTCTCTTTTATTCCCAATTTTATCAAATATTCTGCAAGCCGCACCCTCAAAGTAAACCGCGTGACCATGCTCAACCAATTGCCCAACACTTAGCAAATTTTGAGCCAAATCCGGCACTAACAATACATCATGAATTAACATCCTACCTTTCTTTGATGCAACTGCAATCGTGCCTTTTCCCTTCGATTTCACCACCGCACCATTGCCCATTGTAATTTGAGTAGTGGCGGTGCTATCAACCTTGCAAAAAATCGACTCATCCCCGGTCATGTGGTTGATACATCCACTATCAACGTACCACACATCTTCCTTCTTTTCAATGGCCGCTTGGCATGCATAAAATGTGCTCCCATCGTTTCTTCTCTCGATAATCTTCTCTTCGATGTAGTTAGCTTGCTCCTCATTCTTCACCCTACAAAACTTCTCTTTATGGCTATACTTCTTACAATTGTAGCATATTTCCCGTATTCCAACAATCCTTCTCTATATGGCCCGACTTCTTACAAAAGTTGCATAGCTTAGCTTCTCCACTTTGGTAGGTACCTCTACCACCTCCACTACCAAATCTACCCCCAAATCGGCCTCGACCTCTACCACCATTAAAAGCCACCACGGAAGTATTCCGATTGGTCGCCCTTTGGTTAGTAGACTCTCTCACATTCACTTTTGATTGAAAGACGCTTTCAAGAACTTGGCCATCATGTCTATTCAACCTTTCTTCATGTCTCTCAAGAGACCCCATAAGATCATGCACGCTAATAGTAGAGAGGTCTTTCGTCTCTTCAATAACGGCCACAATATTGTCATACTTGGAAGGGCTAATCAAGAATTTCTCACACACCGACTTATCGCTCAAAGTTTCACCCAAATTTTTTATTTGGTTCACAACCTCAATCACCTTAGAGAAATACTCTTGTAGAGTCTCTTTTTCCTTCATTTGCAAATTTTGAAACTCCCTCTTCAAGGTTAGGAGCTTTATCGTCCGAACTTTATCGGTGCCTTGAAACTCCTTTTGCAAAATCTCCCAAGCTTCCTTGGAGTTTGAGCCCCGATTATTCTCGGAAAAATCTTATTTGGAGATACTTCATTGAATCAAATAAAGAGCCCTTGCATCCTTCTTTCTATTCTCCTTCTCGTCGGGATCCGAAACCGAAGCCTTCACAACATTCCCTTTCCCATCTTTCTTCTCTTCTATTTTTTCATTTATCACATAACCCTCTTCTACTATCTCCCACAAATCTTGTGAAGTCAATAGAGTTTTCTTCTTAGTACTCCAATAATCATAACTCTCACCATCAAATATGGGTTGCCCACATTATGGTGTCCAAACACCTCCTTGGGTAGCAATGATATCCTTCTCAACTTCAACCTTTATTTTCTTCACCTTCAATGGAAGAACCCACTTCAAAACTCACAAAATACAAGCTCTGATACCATTTATGTTGGCATCCTAAACCAAACAATATTTATTATTGTTTTTTTTTAATAGTGGGAGTCGAACAGTGAGGAGTAAGAGAGTAAGAGAGGGAGAGCTGTATAGATAACCATCACATTAAATTCTCTCTCCTCTTTCGTTCTCTCTCTGCGAAACCCTAAACTTTCAACCCACCACCATCAAACGCCGCCGCCCTCGTCTCTTTCCTTTCACCTCTCCATCTAGTCCTCCTCCCTCCTTGCATCGTCCTCTCCTA
>JAPQWV010001992.1:0-67006 GCA_027422505.1 Craterostigma plantagineum | reverse complement strand
CAGCAAAAAAAACCTCAGTGTTCGCAAACAAAAAGAAAAATTTTGAAGAAAATATGATCACTGACTATATCAGATCCGATGATTCAATCCTATTCAAAATCACACTTTCAACGAATGCATCATCACATAATCACCATCATCAGATTAAGATGAAACTGCTATTTATTCATACGGACCTTACAGGCCAAAGAACAGAAACTAGCAGGTTTTTTCGATAATCCTCCCACAACTTTCACAGAAGACGTTGCCTGGCGTAAACTCTTGCTAATGTCTATCTCTCCCCACTTTGAAAAAAAACCTCTCTTTAATGAACACTTCAACGCCATCAATATCATCTTCTGCTGCGTTATATGTCTGTATATCAGTCACGTCCCAAACCCACCTTGGTGAGCCTGAGTGAGCTTGTCATGGCGTGGCCCAATTTTGCCTTACCTAGAAAAATAATCAAAGGCACATCATCATCATCATCATCATCATCATCATCACATCATCTTTACCCAGAATCATTGAAAGAATCGATGATGTATCGTAATATTAGTGAAAGATCGATCAAGAATCACATACCAGAATAGAGTCATGGCCGTCGCCGATGTGCTTAATAGGATCATAAGTTTGACAGTGAATGCAGAATATATCCTGCATTTTATACAAAAGATATTCAGTAGTATTCTTTCTTGCGATGAAGGGTGACGAGAAGCGCAGCTGGAGAAGAACGGCGCATTTAGGAAGCTTTCCAGCCATGCGCGGAGGTGGTTGATGATGATCCATTGGGTTATGCGCTGCCCAGAACAATGATTATCAGTTTTGTAACTTAATCAGTGAGCAGCTGTGTGGCTCCAAGAGTGAATGATATACTGAAGGTATTCTTTGTCATTTTTATGAAGAAAAGCGGTGCGGTTTGGATGAAGAGAGAGTGATGGAGGTTTAGTAGCCGTTCCTTGATGGGGTTATTCAAGACGAATGTTCCGATAATATACTGCATTTGAGGGGAGTAAATTGCAAATTCGACAACTAAGATGAAAAAACCCGTAATTTTACAGTTAGGCAATGAGGTAAAAATAATAAGTGCTTGTTTGGATAACATTGTTCATCTAAATTTATCATGTCTCGTGATTGATTTTAATTGTGCTTCTTTATAAGTCAACGTATTCATAAGACATTATGAGAATTGTTGGAAAAGTTAAATAAAATGCAATGATTGTAACTCTTCTTTTGAAAGGGTTTACTAGCTATCCACGTCAGGATAGGGTTGCAAACGAATCGAACTTTTTTGGTTTCCATTCGCAATTCGATTCGAATTTTAGATTCGTCCAGAATATTTAGAATACGAATCCGAATAAGAATATTTTTTTAATATCCGAATACGAATATGAAATCACAATATTCGATTTCGAATATAAACCGAATATTCGATTTCGAATAATGTTATATATTTATAAATTTTAATATGAAATAGTTATGGTATGAAAAAGATTTTAAAAATAAATCAAAGAATATTACTTATAAATTTAGAAATTTTGTTTATTATTCTAATGATAAAGTGTAGAATTAACTTCCACCATAAATTACAAATTAATATATGTGTAAAGAATTTCCTTTTGAATAAATGCAATTTATTGAAATAAAATTATAATAAATTAAAACTTACATTATTGATGAGACAAAATTTTAAAAAATTGTACAATTTCTAAGTTTTTTCACCCTCAACGGGGGTGCCAATATATAATATTATAATTCAATAAAGTCTGTGGCAGACGGGTGTGCACCAAGCAACATCCAGAAGTGATGAGGCCAAATCAGCTTGAGGAGACCGAGCCAACAGGAGAAGAAATTATGTAGTATCACCAAGTCCAGCACAACTACGAAGATCCTCTAGGCAAAGAAGGCCAAATCCCAGGTACGCCAAATATAGCATTTAGAAGAGAAAGCAAAAGCACCAGAAATTCTCGAAGAAGCCAATAAACATACTGAATGGAGAAAGCAATGAGCGAAGAAATTGTGGCCCTAAAACAAAACAAACATGGGGCTTAGTATCCAAACCAGATTGAGTTAAACCCATAAACTTGTAAATGGGTCTATAAAATTAAAAGGTGGCTTTGATGGATCTATTGAAAGATATAAGGCTCGACTAGTAGCCCGAGAATTCCCACAGCCATATGGGCTGGACTAAGACGAGACTTTAGTCCAGTAGCCGAAATATTACTATGTTCGAGTATTAATTGCACTAGCCGCAAGCAAGTCGTGGAAGTTGTGGCAAATGGATGTGAAGAACGCAATTCTACATGGATAGCTCGACAAAGAGATATACATGACCCAACCTGTAGGATTCGACGATAAGAACAATCCAAGATACGTGTGCAAATAAAAAGGCCTTATACGGGTTAAGCAAGCACCACGACATGGTACGATAAGATCGCTAAATTCTTAGTTCAATGCGGGTACTCAGTTGGCACCGCGGACTCGAGTCTCTTCGTCAAGGCACAAGAAGGAAAACTAGCAATAGTACTGGTATATGTAGAATCACGGAGATGACGAAAGCCAGGTTCACCAAACGACGAGGAACTTATCTGTGAGATTCCAATGAAAGAACTTGGAGAACTTAAATATTTTATAGGGCTCAAGCTCAAAGAGACATGTGATGGATTAGTACCATGCTAACTGATATATGCTGCAAAAGACTTATTAAGAAAATCGGCATGGTTGATTGCAGTCAATATCAACCCCAATTGAAGCAAATGTCAAGATATGTGCGGAAGATGGAAAAGACTTGGAGAATGCAACTATGTATAGGCAGCTTGTTGGGAGTCTAATTATTTAACGTTGACTCGTCCAAATATCTCATAAGCATCGTCGGGATCGCTAGTCAATTTATGGAGAAGTCAATAAGCTACATCTTGAGCTAGACCGTCGCCATACTGATGTACGTAAAAGGAATGATAAACTATGGAATATTTTACGAAAATAATAAAGATGCGAAGGTTTTGGGGCTACTGCGACTCGCGACTATGCTAGATGTCATGATACAAGAAGGTCTACTACTTGATACGTGTTCAACTTTGTGTCAGCTGCAGTATCATGATGTAGTAAAACACAAACGACAGTGCCTTTATCAAACTCAAGCAGCATAATGACAGCTCAAGAAAGCACTTGGCTTTTGCAGTTATTGGAAGATTATACATAGGCCATATTACGACGCGGTGCATATATTTTATGACAATCAAACTGGCTATACGCATAATAGAGAATCTCGTGTTTGTGTGCATGAACAAAACAACTTTTGAAATATGTTACCCGCTTTATAAGTGAGAAGGTGCTTAAAGGGGAGATGAGATGAAACACATCAATACCGAAGATCAAGCAGCCGTCTTGTCCACTAAATGACTAAATTTGTCAAAATTCGAGGAATTTCGAACAGCTTAATGGCTGAAAGCAGTAAATACAATACGAGAGAATGTCGGTGATGAAGGGGAGAATTAAGAATCATCATCAACATTTAAGAAAATTCAATCTACACGACGACTGGTAAACCGACTTAATCATTAATGAGTCAATTATACACAATACGTTGCATTTATTTAATAAATGATCAATCATCTTCATCCCGTTAGTTGGCTAGTTAATGAATAAACCGACATAAAACACCTATATATATGTGTGTACCTTGTCTTTGTAGGTGTGGTGTCTATATTGACTTATGTAACACTTATGATAATAATCATAATAAAAGCTAGTGCTGATGCTTGAGTGTACGTGTGAGGTCTATCACAATTAAGAGTGATTGCATAATATATATAGTATATATATATTATAATATATATATTGTGCCAATAAAGTATTGTCTACCATCTCTTGTCTTGCTAGATCATTTAGATATTCTACACTACGTTGCGACACTCCTCTGATCTAAATAGAGAAAAAAAAGCTTATGAATGCAGACCTAGTTGATGAAAGTAGAAATTGTTGCAACGTCACCAATTAATATCCTTACAAAGAGACGCTCGTGTATTATTGATATCTGAACAAGGAATACAACTTATTGAAAGTGGAAGATGACGAGATATTTCATCTAACTCTAATTCACCCTTCTGGCATTCATCCAAGTCTCGCATTTAGCTGCTGGCGAGTGTTGCAACTAATCAAATTGATAAAAAACAAAACCTTAAACAAATAGAAGTCTGAAGAAAAAAAATGAGTTGCGTGATCCAAAGTAAAAGATAAGGGGTGTTTTGTTTCGGGGTGATCCTACAAAACATCACTGTAATCCTCTCGTCACTTTATCATCACCATGTTTGTTTAGCCTAGGTGATGAGTCATCACCGTTATGACAGATTACCTAGGTGATAAAATGGGGTGATATTCTACCTTTTGGATCACCCAAAAAAGCTAGGTGATCTTACATCACCGTTACGAGACTGATTTCAAATTTGTATATGGTCCACATTACCCCTTCATTTAGCATTTATACCTAATGTATCCTTATTAATATTTTAAATTATATAATTAGATTATTTAAATCATAAAATAATATATTGATAATAATAATTATAAATATACGAAAAAACTTATTATTAATTCTTAAAAAATTAACTCGATATTAAAATAGTAATCATTATATGTAACTATCATATCGATATATATATATATATATATATATATATATCCACATAATTTATGTAATATTCGTAGGGTTAAATATGATATTTATGCAATATCACCTCACACATCGCCGTGATAGACAAACACAATGTTCTAATTTCATATTGATATGCAAAATGAATATCACCCCAAACAAACACGGTAATGATTATATCACCTTAATCCACATCACGGTGATATTCACATTACGGTGATGTGAGTATCACGGTGATGTTGGATCACTGAAAAAAAACGCCTCCTAAAATTACTACCTTCCAATCAATTGAACAGAAGACAGCCTTCTTTCCCATAAAACCCTTCACATTCTGGCCCATCACATATGACAAACGCCTATATACATATTCTCTTCTGCTGATTCAGAGGCCTATCATTGTTAGATACTACCTTCAACAATGGGCCTCTACCGTATATCTCTTAACTCTCTCGATATCTAAACCTACTCTGGGTTTTGTAAGTCTCCAACCATTACCATGACGTCGCCTCGAAACTTTGTCAACTATAAAGAAAATGTTGAAGTCATCAATCACATCAACTAATCATTGAATTGAGTTTCTATATCATTTTGTGCAATTATTAATCTTAAGACCGTCAATAATCATATACGATACTAAAAAATGGTGTCTCCTCCGAAGTGAAGAGAGTCGCGACATATTGTACAAAAAGTCGTCATAGTGTCTGCGCAGAACATATTGACCTCAGTTATTTTGGTTCCTTAGGGGTGGATAGGACAGTTTACAAAAAATGTTGCAGTTAGTAAACTGTCGAGCATGATAGGAATCGGTCGGCACAAATAACAGAATAGTGACACCCCAAACGCGTATCGGCAGCACAAAATAAATAGCGACGCTAACGAAAAACGAAAATACACGGGATATACGTGGAAAACACCCTTCAATCAACGGGGTAGTAAACACCACGGGACCAAACGATCCAAAATCCACTAATCACCAAATCTTGTAAAGAAAATTGTACGCAAAAACCCCACCAGGATGCTACGGCACAAGAACAACAACCTCAAACCACACACAACACAAGATAAATCAGATCGATCACTCCGCCATAGAAACAACAGTCAAATTTGAAAAATTATAACTCACAACCACAACCTCGAAATCCAAACTCTCCAACAAAATGAAGATCCACGAGTCTTCTATCTCTGGTTAAAATCTCAGGTCGATCAGACACCATTTTCCCTCCTCTTAAACAGAAGACAAAATCGTTGCTGTTGCTGGTTGATGATAGAACGTTGCAATTTTTTTCTTTTGTTTTTGAGTTTGATCGATCACTTCTCTTAGTAGGTAGACTACTACAGATATGATATTGATACAAACTATTTTGGTGCTAAGTGGCCGAATGGGCGTTTTATTCACATGGTTGGGAGCCCAAACCCGACAATCTCGAACTTTGTCACTACAAAGAAAATGTTGAAGTCATCACATCAACTAATCATCGAATTGAGCTCTATATGATTTTGTGCTATTGTTAATCTTAAGACCGTCAATAATTATATACCTGAAAACATGGTTGTCTCCTTCGAGGTGAAGAGAGTAACGACATATTGTACAACAAGTCGTAATGGTGTACGCGCAGAAACATATTGACCTCAGTTATTTTGATTCCTTCGGGGTGGATAGGACAGTTTATAAAAAATGTTGCAGTTAGAAAACTGTCGAGCCTGATAGGATTGGACGCACAAAATAACAGAATATTGACAGCAAACGCGTATCGCCAGCCACAAAATAAATAGCGCCGTAACGAAAATGAAATAACACGGCGATAATGCATGGAAAACACCCTTCAAATCGAGGGGTAAACACCCGGGACCAAACGATCCAAAATCCACTAATCACAAATCTTGTAGAGCAAATTATATCCAGAACACACAAGAATGTTAAGGCACAAGAACAACAACCTCAAACACCACAAAACAAAGATAAAATCAGATCGATCACTCACCATAGAAACAACAGTCAAATTTGAAAAATCAAACTCACCAGCCAGACCTCGAATTCCAAAACGCTCCAGAAAAAATGAAGATCCACGAGTCTTCAATCCCGGTTAAAATTTTAGGTCGATCGGACACCATTTGCCCCTCCAAATGAGAAAAATCCAAAGCTATTACTGGTAAGAAAGGTTGAAAAGATTATTTTCTTTTGTTTTTTGAGCTTGATCGATCACTTCTCTTATTAGGTAGATCTACTATACATATGATGTTGATATAATTATTGGTGCTAAGTGGGCCGAATGGACTATGTGGGGAAATTGCCAAACCGGCAATCGCACCAAAAGCTTCAAACCTTCGATCTCATCAATGACTTCGTCATCATATTAGCGGTATTATCATCGGTGTGAATCTTCTCACTTCAACTGCTTGGTATCCAAAATTTCACGAATCCGATGATACCTCATATCTATATGCTTCCACTCCCGTGAAACGTCGCATTCTTACTAAGATGAATAACACTCGGGCTGTCACCAAATAGGCATGCCTTTGCTGATCAAAACCAAGCTCACTAATGAAGTTCTTCATTCAAAGAAGCTCTTTGCAAGTCTCCGTAATGGCAATAAATTTAGCTTATGTCGTTAACAAGCAATACACTTTTTTGATGTCTGGACTGCAAGAAAAACAGCTCCCCCTGCAAATGGTTATCAATTAGCCCGATGTAGATTTCCTCGTATCCACATCTCCAGCTAGATGTGAATCTGTGTAACCAACAGAACAGGCTTATCAGAACCAAAACACATCTCATGTTGAACGTATCTCGGAGATATCTCAAAATCCATTTCACAACATTCATGCTTTTTCCTGGATTAGACATGAATCTACTAATAACTTCAGCTGCATGAGCTAAATCGGATCGAGTAAATACCATAGCATACATAGGACTACCAAAGACAGATGAATATGGAACTCGGTCCATAACTTATTTTTCTTTCTCGTCTGTAGGGAACTGTGTCATGCTCAATCTAGTAAAGGTATCAAGTGAGATGCTCACCGTTAGCTCTCTCCATGCTAAACCGTTGCAGTACATTTCGATGTACTTTTCTTGAGATAACCACAATTTCTTCGCTTTTCTATCGCGTGTGATCCTCATCCCAAGAATCCATTGAGCTGGCCCCAAATCTTTCATCGAGAAATGCTTGCTCAAGTCCTTCTTAACGTGTAGATTTGAGATGGCGAAAACCTACAATAAGCCACAACATAAAGTAATAAAATGATGATATTGTTATCGGGGAATCTCTGCATAAAAACCAATGGTCAGTATCATTCTTATACCCTTCTTGAATCATCACAGATTCAAACTTCTTTATACCATTCTCTCGAGCTTGTCTCAAGCCATACAAGCTCTTTTCAATTTGCAGATGTTAATTCTCATTTCCTTTCTGAATGAAGCCATCGGGTTGCTCCATATAAAATTTCTGCATCAAGATCACCATGAAGAAAAGCGGTCATGGCATCCATCTGTTCTATGTCAGAATAAGACTCGCTGCAAACCCAAAACGACACGGATAGAAGTCATCTTCACAACCAGCGAAGAAATCTCACTGAAGTCTATTCCATGCTTCTGACTGAAGCCCCTAACTACCAACCTGGATTGTATATGGGAGAAAGTGAGTGTTCTTCATGCTTCACCTTGTAAATCCACCACTTTCTTCGATGCCCTTTTACCTTTAGGAAACTCCACCAGTTTATACGTGTCATTTACTCACCAAAAATTCCATCTCTTCTTTCATAGAAGCATCCACTTATCTTAATCTAGACTTTGAATGTCTTTTTCGTAACTATCTGGCTCTCATTCACTAGTAAGAAGCACAAACTCGTCGGATGAGTAACGGTAGAAGGTCGTCTCTCTCTAGTATACTCAATGTTGTAAAATTCGTTAGGCGCTAGTCGAGCACCAGAGGGGGGCCTAGGCATTGACGGTCTAGGCGGGGCCTAGGCGGTTTAGGCAGAAATTAGTCGGTATATCGAATTTTCATTATTTTTGTTCTATTGATAAATATACCATATTATAAGTTTTCCCGAACATTCTAAATAAATTTTTCCATTCAATATTTTAGTTAAGTAAGTGTGATGTCAGTTTATTATTCTTCCTATATTTCAATTTATTATGTAAGTTAATATAGTTTTATATCTCAGTTTTAATATATTTCTTTCAGTTGTAATAATTTTATTTTGTTTTGTGCATCAGACAAACAAGCATTCAGTTCAGCATTGTATCAAACTTTGAGTTTGATGTTGTCCCACACCGGTGGGTTGTGCAAATAGAAGCCTGTATGCTTCTATATAAAGCACACCAACCTCACCTTTGAAAGTAATCTGCTTGCCTCACATAATATAAGTGGGTCGTTGCCTGCTTAGGGGGCTTACATTTAATAAAATTTTTCTTTTATAATTTTCTAAATAATAGGCCACTCGGTATAATCGGACCATTAATCGGGATAATCGGCCGATTAATCGGGCTGCTGATTAATTGGCCCGTCTAGGCTGTTTTAGCCACGTTGCTAGCCGACCAGCGCCTAGGCGGCGCCTAATCAGCCGCCTAGTCCTATTTTTACAACACTGAGTAGACCTTCTCATAAGGTTCTGGCAAGTCAATATCTGTCTCCTCCTGCTGATCAACATCATCGACAACATGATCATCGAGTTAATTCTCAGCTTCACTTGAATTTGTTGTAAGTAAGCAATCAAGTGGTCATTCTGAATAAGTGGCTTCTCAATTTGTTGATATCCTCAATCCTCTGATCCTCCATAAAAAATAACATCACGGCTTATGATAAGCTTCTTATCAACGGGATCATAATCTGTAGGCAAACTCGTCATCGCCATAGCAAGAAAAATGCATTGTCTATCCTTACATTAATCTAAGCTTTTAGTTGACAGTTTGTCCTTAACTTGACCCTAGTTAGTAAACTTGAGAATTGAGATGGGCGAGGGTGAGGTTCCATCATTCTCACATCTACAAAGCTTTTGTTGACAGTCTATCCTAACTTGATCCTAATTAGTGAACTTGACATGAGCAAGGTTAGGTTCAATCATATTCTTACATGGGTCTGCAGTGCTCGACAAACTCCTAATTCAATGCGTGTGTGTGTGAAGCGGAAGAAACGCTTATGAGGTGCAAACTTTTAGTTGATGAAAGTATAGAACTAAACCCTAATTCTTCTTCAGAAAAATATAGAATCAAATTGTGACGTCACACGTCAATTGTACTAAGTCCTAAAATGTCTCGCGCACGCCTATGAATATATGGAAAAACAGTTTCATCAAGACGATGACATATTACTGTAAGAAGAAAAACCCTAATTCTATATTATTCCATCTTAACTCTTCCATGGCATGATCGAAAGCTGTAGTAATAGGATCGATGCTCGTCTTCTACACTGTGAAGAAGCTCCGCTGAATCTCAAAGCTAGTTAGCTGCATATATATCTATATATCAAAACTAATGTAAAGTCAATAGATATATCATACTACTCTTACGTCGTTTATGTTTTATGCCCTCATTTATATGATAAAATCTCCTGAACCACATGAATGAGTTCAAATAATTACTATTGGTTCCTTAGTTCTGTGTGAAGAAAATTAAGTTATGACAACAAATTCAAAAATGATGATGAAAAGGATGAAATAAATAACGATGATAATTAATATATTGACCTAGCGTAGAACTGATGGCGCCTGAAACCGCCGTCATTTTCGGGTCGTAATCGTTGCTTCTTGATTTATTTTCCGCTGCTTTTGTGGTCGATGATGGCGTAATATCGTCTCCCTTTTTCTTGGGTGCAAACTAATTATATATTGAAGAGAAAACACACAGAAAAAAATGTTGGCAAACAAAAAGAAAAAAAGTTTGAAGCAAATATGATCACTGACTATATCAGAAGATGCCGAAATTTCTATTATCATATATCCAAGATCACTCTTTCAATGAATGCATCATCACATCTTCTCTTGTGCGAGTTCACAAAAGAATAAGAATAAAATGCGGACATAGCTAAATAACAGATGAAAATAAAACTTCAATCAAAAGCTGAAAATTACTACTAATCTAATATACATACGAACCTTACAGCCAAAGAACAGAAACGAGCATATTTTCCGATATCCCTCCCACAATTTTCGCAGAAAGCGTCGCCTGGCGTAATCTCCTTGTTAATGTCTATTTTCCCACTTTGAAATGCCTCTCTTTAATGAACACTTCAACGCCACCAATATCATCTTCTGCTGCGTTATATGTCTGTATATCAGTTACGTTCAACCCCATCTTGGTGAGCTCGGTGAGCTTTGTAATGGCGTGGCCCAAATTTTGCCGTACCTAGAAAATAATCAAGGGTCGTCCTTTACCCAGAAAACATTGAAAGAATCGATGTTATTTGTCGTAATGTTAGTAAAAGATCGATCAAGAATCAGATACCAGAATAGAATTATGGCCGGAGTGCTTAATAGGATCATAAGTACGACAGGAAATGCAAGAATCTTTCTTGCATTGTATACAGAAGAAATTCAATAGTCTTCTTTCGGAGGATGAAGGGTGACAGTAGAGCAGCTGGCGAAGAACGGCGTATTTAGGAAACTTTCCAGCCATGGCGGAGGATTATCCGCCATAAGAGTATGACGAACTAATCACAAATACCAGAAAAAGATTCAGTTTTTTTGTGTAACTTTTTTATCACTGTGGCACAAGAATGAATCAGTGATTCGAATCCGAAATGAGTTATGTACGGGATTAATCTCAGAAAACGTTTTTTATGATGAAGAGTAGAGTGAGTGAATATTGATTATGGAGGTTCAAAAGCCGTTCGATATCGACTACTACAGAAGAAGATAGACGAGTACAAAATTGCAAATCTTGACATCTATCTTAGAGGCAAAGGTGGTATTTTACATTAGGCGTGCATAATATGTATTCTTTATGAAATTGTAATTTATTAGAGGTATTATACCCTTTTATATACTTAAAATAATATAATTGCGATTTTAATTAATGTAGTCATCTATGAAAAATGCAAAAAGTCAAAAGCTTAAGAATGACCGTAAAGAGCATGACTTAGTGGTAGGCCGACGAGTTTCAATTGTAGGTCTCCGTTCGAATAACTAAGGAAACTTAATTGATATTGAATTTAATATTTGTAAAGTGAACATAAGAAAGAATGAAACTATCTAGTCCATCCAAATACATAGAAAACCAATGTGAAGAAATTTCGTAAGCAAAGAAAGTTATGTTTTTCTTGAGTTGAATCTGACCAAAATATAAAAGATTCGAAATAGAAAAGTACGAATGAAATACTATAACTGATTCAGATAACTTTCGAATATGAGTCATAACATTTTCTGCAAAAAGGTTAATATTGAATTCATAAATACAGTCTTTAAGTTTCTATCAGTATTTTTCTTTAAGACGAAAACCATTTAAAAAAAAACAATGCTTCAAAAAAGCTTGATGAAGTAGCATTTACTAACATGGGTCTGCTCGACACTCCTAATTCAATATCGTGTGTGTGAAACAGAAGAAAAGCTTATGAGGTGCAAACTTTAGAACATGAGAGTAATAAACAAAACCCTAATTCGTCTTTAGCAAAATATAGAATCAAATGGTGACGTCGCACGTCAATTATAACAAAGTCCTACAAAGACGATGACATATTATTGTAAGAAAACCCTATTCATCCAAGTCTACCATGGCATGATCGAAAGCTGTAGTTAATACGATCGAAGATCGTCTCTACGCTGTGAAGAAGCTCCTCTGAATCTCAAAGCTAGTTAGCTGCATATATATTAATAGAAAAAAATTAATATAAAGTCAATAGATATATCATGCTGTTTACATGGGTTGATGTTTCATGATCTCATTTATATTATAAATCTCCTGATCTCATCAACATCATGAATAAGTTCAAATAATTAGTAATGGTTCCTTGGTTCTGAAGAAAATTAAGTTATGACAATTCAAAATAAGGATGAAATAAATAACGATGATAATTAATAACATTGACCTATCGTAGAACTGCTTGGCGCCTGGGCCGCCGTAATCTTTGCTTCCTGATTTATTTTCCACTGCTTCTGTGTCGATGATGGCGTAATATCGTCTCTCTTTTTCTTGGGTGCAAACTAATTATATATCGAAGAGAAATCACAAAACAAAATCTCAGTGTTGGCAAACAAAAAGAAAAAAGTTGTAAGAAAATTTCATCACGGACTATATCAGATTCGATGATTCAATCCTATCCAAAATCACTCTTTCATGGTACGCATCATCGCATCCAAAATCACCATCATCATATTAATTAAGAACTCCTATATATTTATATAAATATATATAGATAGATCAAAGGTGGGATAAAAGCTGAAATTACTACTTAATGTACATACCAACCTTACAGGCCAAAGAACAGAAACTAACAGGTTTCGATAACCCTCCCACAACTTTCACAGAAGACGTCGCCTGGCGTAATCTCCTTGTTAATGTCTATTTCTCCCACTTTGAAAGCCTCACTTTAATGAACACTTTCAACGCCACCAATATCATCTTCTGCTGCGTTATATGTCTGTATATCACCTATGTCCAACCCACCTTGGTGAGCTCAGTGAGCTTTGTGATGGCGTGGCCCAACTTTTGCCTTACCTAGAAAAATAATCAAGGCACATCATCATCGTCGTCCTTTACCCAGAAATCATTGAAACAATCGATGTGATGTATCTTAATATTAGTAAAAGATCGTTCAAGAATCACGTACCTGAATAGAAATATGGCCGCAGTGCTTAAAGGATCATAAGTATGACAGGAGAAAATGCAAGAATCTTTCTTGCATTGTATACAAACAAATTCAGTAGTCTTCTTTCGGGGTATGAAGGGTGACGGGCAGCTCAGCTGGCGAAGAACGGCGCATTTATGAAGCTTCCAGCCATGAGGAGGATTATCCGCCGCCATTGGGTGTTCGTACTGATAAGAGTATGACGACGAACTAATCAAAACGCAGAGAAAGATACAGTTTTTTTGTGTAACTTTTTTTTATCACTGTGTGGCTCCAAGAATGAATCAGTGATTCGAATCGAAATGAGTATTTGTGGAGGGATTAAATCTCAGAAAGCTTTTTTGATGAAGAGTAGAGTGAGCGAATAATGATTATGGAAGTTAAAAAGCCGTTTCGATATCGACTACTATAGAGGTAGACGAGGACCAAATTGCAAATCTTGACGTCTTAGGGGCAAAACTGGTATTTTACATTAGGCGTGCATAATATATATTCTTTATGAAATTGTAATTATTATACCCTTGAGTTCTAATTCTATTACTAATTTTTTATATACATAAAATAGAATATCATTTTCGATTTTAATGTTATAATGTAGTCATCTATTCTATATATAAGAGTCTAGTGTGGTTATAAACTGTCAATTTGGTCTGTTATTTTATTTATAATTTAGTTCTCCTAGTTTTAGTTTAAGTAATTTAATAAGTTATCATTCCACTTCAAAATTGTTTAGCTATCTTACTATATTTTTAAGGCTCGGGACCTAGGGTAAACCATCATAATTGTCTGTAATTTTTTTAAAAAATAAAAAATATTAAAATCTGTAAAAAAAAAAAAAAAAAACCCACCACTAGCTTTCCTGTAAATCTAAATTTAGTATGTAATTTTATATTCTCATTTTTACCCCTCTAATGAATTACTATTTACATGAATTTAATATTAAATGATATTTTTATCTATAATTTATAAAATTAATATGATATATACCTATATGCACACGCATTTGAGTGTACAAGAATGACTACTACTTATAATTATACCCCCAACACATGTTTCATTTTATATATTAAAATTTATTTCATCTCTTTGATATTAGGTATTTTGTAAATATCAAAATTGAAGTAACGCGAATAGAATCATATATATAAGCACACACATAGAGTGTGCAGAAAGTCCTAGTCTATTAAAAAACTTTGAACTTCCCATTATTTTTTTTATTTTCCGGTATTGAATTATATATTCCGTATACAAGAAAAAACATAAGAAACAATGTATTATCTTTCAAGTCCAAATACATAGAAATAACCCATATGAAGAAACAACTAATGTTATGTTGAGTTGAATCTGACCAAAACTGAAAGATTTGAATTAGAAAAATACGTGTAAAACTAACTATTACCGATTCAGCTAATTCTCAAATACGAATTATTATATAACATTTGCTTCAAGAAAGTAATCTTGAAATTCATAACAGTCTAATTCTCTTTTTATATATATTTTTAAGAACGAAAACCATTTAAAAAAGAAGCATTTGCTTCAAAATCTTAATGAAGTAGCATTTACTTACATGGGTCTGCTCGACAACTCCTAACAGAAGAAAAAGCTTATGAGGTGCAAACTTTAGAATATGAGAGTAATAGAACGAAACCCTAATTCTAGCCAAAATCTAGAATCAAATGGCGACGTCGCAAATCAAATATAACAAAGTCCTACAAAGACGCGCGCGCCGATGAATATATGGAAAAAAAAAACATTTCATCAAAACGATGACATATTATTTGGTAAGAAGAAAACCCTAATTATATATTATTCTATCTTAAGTCTTCCATGGCATGATCGAAAGCTAGCTGTAGTAATTCGATCGACGCTCGTTTTCTATGCTGTGAATCAAGCTCCTCTGAATCTCAAAGCTAGTTACCTGCATATATATTTATATATCAAAATCAAATATAGAGTCATATAGGATATGTCATGCTGTTCTTTACGTGGTTGATTTTTTATGGTCTCATTTATCTCCTGATCTCATCAACATCACATGAATGAGTTCAAATAATTAGTAACTGGCTCCGTAGTTCTGAAGAAAATTAAGTTATGACAACAATTCAAAATAATGATAAAATAAATAACGATGATAATTATATATTGACCTAGCGTAGAACGCTGGGCCTGGGCCGTAATCTTTGCTTCTTGATTTTTCTTCCGCTGCATCTGTGGTCGACGATGGCATAACATCGTCTCTCTTTCTCTTGGCGCAAACTACGTGGATTGAAGAGAAAACAAACACGGAAAAAAAAAACCTAATTCAGTGAATGCATCATCCCATCTGCTTCTCTCGTGCCAAGACATGATTTCACATGAAAGAAACATGTGTACAGAATCACTTAGGGTTGAAGAGAAAACAAGAACGAAAGAAAATAAAAACTCAATCTTAGTAACAACAACTCAGAGATGATTCATTATATATCCGAAACCACTCCTTTAATCAATGAATACATCACATCTTCTCTTGTGCTAAGAAAGTATGATTTTACAAAGGATCAATAATAAGAATAAAATGCGTACATATCTATCTAAAAGATGATGAAGAAACTGCTATATATAGAGAGAGATCCAAGGTAATAAAGCTGAAAATTCCCACGCAAATACATACCTGGATAAAATTACGGCCGAGGTGCTGATCAGGTTTATGACTCTGACAAGAACTGCAAGAAACTTCCCTGCACTCTGTACAAAAGTAATTCGATAGGATGCTTAGGGGGAATGGAGATGAAGGGTGAACAGTAGAGCAGCTGACGAAGAAGGGCGCATTTATGAAGCTTTCCAGAAGAGTATGACGACGAACTAATCACAAAAAACCCAGACAAAAAATTCAGTTATTTATTTTTTTTTATCACTGTGGCTCCAAGAATGAATCAGTGATTCGAATCGAAATGAGTTATGGAGTTTTATCTCAAGTATGTGGAGAGAGCTGTTTTGATGAAGAGTAGAGTGAAGATGATTATGGGAGGTTAAAAAGCTTTTCAACTTCGACTACTATGGAAGATAGACGAGACCAAATTGCAAATCTTGACATCTTAGAGGCAAAACCGATATTTTACTGCATAACACTTGCGTAAATTTTTAAGTCCTTATCTCTAAATTTATAAAAATCGGGTCCTTAAAACTATGAATTTCTGACAGGGGCCTGAAACCTATATTTAAACATGTTTTTGGGCCTGAAACTTAATTTAGACAAAATATATATTCTTATGAAATTGAAATTATCATTTTACTGAAACGTTCTAATTTTATTCCAACAGCATATTACGCACGCTCGAATGCCCAATTCATAAGAATATAGTTTGAGTTAAAAATTCATAGTTACAATAATTTATAGAATTTAAAATTCAATTGAAAATTAAAGACTAAATTATAAATTATACATCAAAATTGACAGAACGAATTGGAAGAGCAGTTACCCTTAATAAAATAGATAGATAGACTATTTCTCGAGTGAAATTAGTTTTTTATATTATATAATATGGGGTCTTTTCACATAAATACTCATTTGCATAAAAACCTGTAATTCAGTACACCGTCAGTATTTTTTATATGTAGGTACATAATAGAATAAATTTTCGCCACATAGGTACCCGATCCACGGCAGGTACTCCATAACACATTTAGTACCCTATAACAACGCATTTTGGTACGTAATACGTTGAGAAATGATACGTCAACTCATATATAACACACTAAGGCTCCGTTTGGTTTACGGATTTTGACGTGGAAAAGAAAAGTAAAGTGGAATGATACGACACGTGAAGCGTAATGTACAATGATTCAATGTGTATAACCACTTCTTTTCCACGTCGAATTCCACGGACCAAACGCACCCTAAGGTACCATATAGAAAACGTATATGGTACCTTATAAACGCGTGATGTGATACGCAATACACACATATAAAGTACGACAAGACTGAAAAAATTGGTACAAACAATAAAACGGTACCTATATGTAAAAAATTTTGATATATGTACTGATTTGTAAATTTTTTATTTAATTGAGTATTTTTTATATAGAAAAACTTTGAATTTCCCATCATATATGTTTTTTTCCTTAAAAGGCCCAACAATTTTATCTAAAAGCCACTTCTCAATCTCTTCTATAAATCCCTGGCTGGCCAATCCGCAAATATTTCCCCCCTTCCATCTTAAAATTCCAATTTCAAGCAAACCTCTTCTCTTCATCTCTTCTCAAGCTTCCATCTTTCTCACCACCGCCGACAATGACTCGGACGAAGAACTATGCCACAGATCTGCAGACGAAACGAAGGCTGCGGTAATAATAGATTATTATTTTTAATTGTTCCTTCCAAAGCATTGCATCTTCTTTTACCACGTGTAATTGAGCCTTTTCCTCCTCGAATTTGATGGGGAAAATGAGCTTCCTGCGCTAGTTATATTAATCGAATCTATCGCAAGGTTTAGATCTCCTCTGCGTGTGTGTGTGTGTTGTCTTTTTTAGGTTTCTTCAGTTTTTTTCCTCGGAGCCTGTAGATATTTGTTTCCCTCTTCTTTATGTTGGGGCATTCCTCTGTAAAAGGTAAAACTCCTCCACTGCGAACAAATTGAACCCAACACGGTTTCAATTTCAGTTCGACCGATTGATGATTTTTCATTTTTTGTGAAATTTACAGTATTTATATATGCACGGCAGGAGCGTGCGAGGAAGAGACAACACACCACCACCACCACTATTACTACTACTACGGCCATCGGAAATCTTCCCAGGAGATGATCTCCGAATTTCTTTCACACCTTTCAGCTCACTTCTTACTCGGCGTGGCGAGGCACGTCTGCAGAGAATGGAGCCTCGTAATCAGTTCCCCGAATTTCGCTCGCCACCACCTTCGAAATTCAATCGGCGGCGGAGTTCTAATCCAAGGTTGGAATTCGCCTTCGAAAGGGTTTTATCTGGAAACGCGACGAGGCTGTCAGAGATACGCGAATTCGACTGTACTGGGCTTAAGCGATGTGTAATCTCCAGCTGCAACGGTCTAGTGCTGACGACGTCATGTTGCGAAAGAATATACGGCATTGAAGTCGTAATCAATGTTGCTAACCCCTTGACAAAGCAGTTAGCCGATCTTCCTCCTTCCGTGGGAGGCTATGGGCGTGCAGTTTAGGGTTTTCCGAGGAGTCAATGGTTTATAAAGTAGTACGAGCGTGCGATACAAAGGCGCAAATCCAAGTGTAACCATTGGAGTGGATAAAGCTTGGAGGGTTATCGACGTATCACATTTGCTGCTGCTCAAAAGGGAAACCATTGTCTATTGCTGGCCGCCGCTGGTTAGTGGAGGCTATGTACATTGGGCGACCGAATGGCTTGTTTTGACGTTGAATTTAGAGACGGAAGTCGTTCGACTGTTCTCTATGCCGCCTACGCAGATGGAAGGAGGAGGGACTTTTCTGCCAATGGGCAGTAATTTATCGTACGTTAAGAGCGCTAGGTATTACAGGGAAGTTTGGGAGATGGATTCTTTGACTGGAGAGTGGAGTGTGCTGTGTAGGTTAAGTAAGAGAAGGATAAGCGAGGGATTTAGGGGCGTGTTTATGGCTGAAAATGAGAAGTCGGGGAGGGTTTTTATGTGCTGGTTGGTAGCGAGGGAATTGTTGGTCTTGGGTGTTCGATATGGTCGTAGAGCGATAACTTATAATGTTAAGACGGGGCAAGTTCAGGCGTTCGACTGGCCCAAGGGGAAATCGAAGGAGGATATGGTTACCATTTTTCTGCTCATGTGAGCAGCCTCGTATGGTTGGAAAATGAACCAACGAACTATTTATTATATTTTTAAGATGGCTTAGATGAATGAAGACGTTAAGTTTCTGGTTTTGTAGATTGATTTGAGTAACTTATTCATTGGATTAATCAGAATTCATTCACCTGACTTATGCTTTTCGCCTTATACATCTCTAATGGTACTTTGCTTCTATTCTAATGGTATTCTATATTTAACATTAGTATTATAGAGATTCTCTAGAGTCAGAGTTGCACACAATTTTCAATATATAAAGTTATAGTTTCTATATTCATATGGGATCTTTACAATAAGTACCTAGTTGGATAAAAATTTGTAATTTAGTACCATGTCAAGATTTTTTTATATGTAGGTACCTAATAGAATAAATTTTTTGCACATAGGTACCCGATCTCCGAAAATACACCATACAACACATTTGGGTACCCTATATCAACACATTTGCGTATCCTATATAAGAGAAAATGGTACGACGTATGCTATATTTAGGTAGGTTCTATGTAACACACAGGTATACCTTAGGTACGACGTATGCTATTTTAGGTACCCTAAGTGTTATGGTACGCAATATACACACAGGAAGGTACGACATGACTAAAGAAACTGGTAAAAATAAATTGGGTACCTATCTGTAAATTTTCTGACACGGGTACAAATGTGTAAAAATTTTATTCAATTGGGTACTTTTCTATAGATTCACCTATTTATATTTATTTAACAATATATTATAATTCTATTTAAAATTTTTGATATTCTTATAACAATAAAAGTAACAATAATATTAAAATTTTCGTTTATTTATTGATAATTTCATCTTTATTTAATAAAGTTATAATTAAATAAGATGTTAATTGTATAATTTATTTAGTTTTTAAATATTGATAATTATAATATATTGGCATTCTAATCATTAATAAGTCAATTATGATAGTTATGAATTTGATTTTTAGTGTAAAATATAGAGATAATGGATTGGATTAAAAATTAATGTAGAAAATAAAGTTTATGAGTTGGAGTAAAAGCATTGTAACAACTGTATGTTGTTTTAAATTTCTGCCGCTAGTTGGAGATGCTATGGGGTGGGTGGGTATTATGTCTTGTATATAATACCATTTTTCTCCATCTTTGTTTTTTAAAATACGGTGACACGGCGTATTTAGATTGTTGGATGGAATGTTCATTTTCTCGCATGTATTATATAATCATGATATTGTACTATAAGGGCCCTCGTGAATATTTTTTTAAGAAATAGTATTAAAGCAAAACTTGCTTGTCTTAATTAAGCATGACATACACCATAACTATGCTTGCCACAATTTTCGTTAAAGACTAGACAAGTCGGTTTTCTTTTTGTTTCTTTAATGTTTTTTAATAATTAGTGTTTGTGTTGTGGGGAGCCATACCCATACCCATACAATATAATTTATTTACTTTGATAGTGTTTAAATAGAAAATAATCGGTGTTTTATCAGAGAACCAATTATCCATGTGAAGAACAGATAAGCAAGACGGTTTATATGGAGAATATCAACAATAAATGTATATTCCACCTAGTGTCTATCTTATCGATTATATTAAGGGTAGTACCACGTGGTAACTGTAATTTAGTGTGTCAATTTCATGTTAATTACAATTGTTCGTTACAATATTAAATAAATTTAATAGAATTGTTTAAATACTATTATATTACAAACCACACAATCATCATAATTACAGTTTTTCCATTAAATACTAAATAAGATAAAGTTAATTATTATTTAAAGCAAATATTTTCAAAAATTATTTAATATTTTTAGATAGTAGCAAATACATAAAATGTGATAAATTATTAATATTTGAATACCATTATATATTACACACCACACAATCATCTTAATTATAATATCTTTTTTTTGTCATATTCGTTCATTAATAAAAAAAGTAACTGGTCAAATAACGAAGCTAAAACTAGGGGTGCGCATAATTCGGTATACCGATCGAAATTACCGAAAATTCGGTACAAATCGAACCGAACCGAAAAATTTCGGCTCGGTATTGGACTTTCCATGGCTTTCCAAAAAAAAATCGATAATTCGGTTTGGTATACAATTTTTAGTTCGGTAAATTAGGTATACAGAATTACCGAAATTTTTTATATTAAAATATATTATATTATATTAATAGTGAAAATATAAATATAATTATATTAAATTATATATATTTTTATTTTCAATATTACGGAAATTCTTTTTTTTATTTTTTTTATCGAAATTCCGTTATTTCGGTAAAAACCGAAATTATAGAAATATATGTTGTCCAAAAATATGTCATGTGTCCTTTTTAATTTATTAATTAAAAAATCATTAAATTGTCCACTACGTATGTCCAATTTTATTTTTTTATTAGGTTAAATTGTTTTAATACATATCCACTCTCTTAATACCCTCTCAATACCTCCAATACGGTATTAGCTCACCTCCCCTACCTTTATTTATAATATATTAAATTCAAAATTCGGGTAAAATGATAATTGAATTTATTAAACATAAAACCAATTAAAATCATCTACCAAATCCGTCCGAGATTATTTTTTAAATTCATAAAAAAAGCACAGTAAAAAATTCATACTCTCGATTATTTAACACAACTAATACCCCCTCTCTCCGGGATTCCGCCAATAATAACATTTATATAAAGTTTTTATATCTAAAATTAATACTATATAATATTTAACGAAATTATATTATTATATTATAAAACTAATATTAAATAATATGTTTTTTACACAAATATAATATTATATTATATGATAATTAGAATATAATATAAATATTATCTCCAACAATACTATTTTTTTATAAAATAATTCACGGCGACGGAGATGGGATTCCCATCGACGCGGGCACGGGGATGGTGTCCCCATCCCTCCCCGTTGACATCCCTAAAACGGACTTGTGTTGTCGATGGCTCACCAATATAACTACTATATATATTATGAGAAAATTATAATTAATTACTGGCTCGTGCAAGCACCGGTAATAAACTAGTTTCCCATTTCCCATAATTACAATGTATCAGAGCTTTAATTTGAGCATGATTATTTGTATGATTTGTTCATTCAAATGTGTCGAAATATACAAAAAGGAGGAGCGTAACAACGATCTTCTTAACTTGTCTTAAAAAAAAACTATGTCACATAAATTTTAAAATCTTGATGGCTTTTTAAATTAAATAATGCAAAAAAATATAATATTTAATGAATTAGGGTCGTTTCTGAAATATTTAACAAAATAGGATAAATCGTGGTTAATACCCGCGACGTCGCCCCCATTAGGGGCGACGACGCGCCCATTAACAGCGATGCTAACTTTTTGGATTTTTTTTTATTTCTCAATCGTCTCCCCCATAGGGGCGACACTCTTTTTTTCTGTTCTTTTTTGTTTTAACTTTTTATTGAACTTATTTTATATATGTTAAATATATAATTCATAGAATCATAAAATCATCGTTATTTCATGTGATTTACATAATAAAAATTAATAAACGCATCTAATTTATTGTTTTTTTCACGACGATTAAAATGGTATGCACATCTTATATTTTTTAATATTCGGAAATATTCTTTTTATGTCTATAAATTAGTTTTTTTAATTGTAAATATTTATAAATATTTACCACAAATATAGGGTACCTAAAATGGTTTATGCCGTACCTGCGGTGGATTGGATACCTAGCTGCAAAACAAATTGTTCTACTATAAAAAAATCTGACAGAGTACTAAATTACAATTTTTTCCAAAACTTGTAAATTATGTGTAAAGAATATTTTCGAATAAATTAGTTTTTAATTATAAAAAAATTTGTGAAACACTCGAAAGAGGTTGGGATAAATATTGCAGGAATTTGTATTACCAAGAAAAGTGTGGAGTTAGTGATGATAATATGGTGACAACTGACAAGCGGCAGTGCAAACACGTGCATTCATGTTAATGCTGTCAAGTCAAGGCAAGACTCCTAAAAACAACAAAAAGAAATACCCCAGTGGGCCGACGTGAGAAATAAAAAAAAAAAACCAAAAGGTTATCATCGGTGCTAATGGGCGCGTCGTCGCCCCTAATGGGTGCAACGTCGCGGGTATTAACCACGATTTACCCTATTTTGTTAAATATTTCAGAAACGACCTAATTCATTAAATATTATATTTTTTTGCATTATTTAATTTAAAAAGCCTAATAAGGGCCTATGGCATCAACTTCTTCGGACAGACGTTTAAAAAGCCTGTGTTCAACACACTCCACGTGTCTTATCCGTGACTTTTGCTATTTCTCTTGCAAAGTACAGTAAATCTTCATTTATGTAGGGATATTTACAGACAGCACCCACAAAAATATATATTTATTGTGCTCCTTATTTTGAAACTATCACATATCCCAGCTCGAGCTCGGCTCGATTAAGGCTTACTGGGCTCGAGCTCGATCGAGCTCGGCTCGGTTAAAAACGTTAAAGCTCGACCCGGCTCGATAAACTTAGTATCATGCGAGGTATTTGAGCTTGATTTGAGCTCAAGCTCGAGTTCGGTATATTATTAAATAAAATAATTATTTCAATATAAAATATAAAAATTTAATATATTAAAAATAAAATTGTCGGCTCGATAGGGCTCGATGAGGCGAGCCCAATTACGTTGGGCTCGAAGCTCGGCTCGATTTTGACCGAGTTCGAATCAAGCTTTGACCGAGTTGCTCGCGAGCGGCTCGACTCGTTTTCACCCCTAGTTGAAAGCACCCTTGGTTCCAAATAATAGATTACTAAGAAAGTTATTCATTTACACTTCAGAGAGTTTAAAAAAGTAAAAGAGAAGGATAAATTTGTAGCTATCATAAAGAACGAGATGCGGAGTGTAATTTCCCTCCGTCGATAGAATCCTACTCACTGTCTTTATTACAACGTTCACACTCACATACAGTCTCCTTCTCTCTATAAATATATTAATAAATAATAATCATTTATTTCTCCATAAAAAGCTTTTACGAACAAACACACGTCCCCGCAAAATTTTCTCGTGTCTGAGCACACCATTAATCCTGTTGAAAAAAAAAAATTCTCTGAAAAAAAAAAACAATTTTCACCTTTCTTCTTTCCCAGACAATCCGTGTTTCTTCTCCGTAGGCGAACATTTTTCTCCCAAAAAAAAAGAGCATAAAGAACTACACACAATTTTGTCTTACATTCCTAGACGTTGCAACCCAACGTTCAACTTTTTCGATTGAGATAGAACAAAGCACGGATTCTGAAATCCGTGTTTGTTAAAAAAAGAAGAAAAAGCATCGACCAATTTTGCTGTTTTTCGTCAGATATTATATTCTTCGCAGGTAATTTTACGCTCTTAATTTCTTTATTCTGAAACCTTCCGAAATGTTCTTTCTTTCCTTATTTCTGTATAGGATTTTTATGCCTATGTTCTTAATGTGTTTGTGGTGAAAAGGAATAATCTGATTTTAAAAGGGTTCGAAATGTGTTTACTTCTTCCTATTTCTCGAGCCTCAGCTGTTTGTATTGTGAAAAAAGTAGAAATTGTGATTAATGTCTTTCTTACATAATAAGTACTGCTAACTAATTATATCCAAACTAGCCAAGACATAAAGACATGTTTTTTCTTCCTTAATCTTTGCTGTATGTATGTAGAATTAATTAGGTACTAGCGAAAATTTCGAGAAAAAGAAAAATGGGTGTAGTAAATTTCGGGGCAGTGGTCGAAAATCTGAACGTAATTCTTACGACCTCGGATCACGCCTCGGTGGTCGCCATCTCAATGTTCGCCACTCTGCTTTGCACGTGCATTGTGATCGGCCATCTGCTAGAGGAGAATCGTGGATGAACGAATCAATCACTGCTCTCATAATAGTAAGTCTTTTTATTTACGATCATAAACGAAACAAAACGAAACGACTTTGATGTGTATTTATGCTTAGATTTTTTACGTTATTATTACAGGGGCTTTGCACCGGCGTTTTAATCTTGGTGACGAGCGGAGGAAAAAGCTCGCACCTTTTGGTGTTCAGTGAGGACCTTTTCTTCATATACCTTCTCCCGCCGATCATCTTCAACGCGGGGTAATGTTTTCATTTTATTTTAGCGCATAGAATTATTTTTTTTCTCAATATTGTCGCGCCAATTTGCTTTTCGATATCAGGTTTCAGGTGAAAAAGAAGCAATTTTTTCGCAACTTCATGACCATTACTCTGTTCGGAGCAGTTGGCACCTTCATATCTTTCGCCATAATATCTTTCGGTATATTAATTTATCGCTTTTTTTTGTTTCTCGGATAAACGCGCAAAAGGCGCTCCTTCTTACGGGTGATTGATTTTTTTTTTTCTTTCCCTAGGCGCTTTTACCTTCTTCCAGAAAATGGATGTAGGTCTAGCGATCGAAGACTATCTCGGTATCATTTTTATTCTTCGAAATTCTCTCCTTTTACATATATTTACCAATAGATTCTTTACCGAATTCACTTGATTATTGGCGTGGCGCTTTTTTTTCGCAGCGATTGGCGCCATTTTTGCTGCAACAGATTCGGTCTGCACTCTACAGGTAAGTAAGCGATTCACTGCAGTTGCATTAACTGACAAATTGATCTTATTTAAAAGGCGCTAATTTGTTGAGATTATAAAAATTGGGTTTTGTCTCACATCGGATAATTCAAGCTCTTTAAGTCACTATATATTTGAGGCTTTCTCCTCCTATTACCAATTGATTTTTGGAAAGATCTGTGACTAGTATTCCGCCTAATTTCGAGGTCGAATTTTATATTTATTACAATACAATATTAATAGTTTCAAACACGTGCAATTACTAGGTGCTAAATCAGGACGAGACGCCTTTATTGTACAGTCTTGTTTTCGGAGAAGGCGTTGTGAACGACGCAACTTCGGTTGTTCTCTTCAACGCAATCCAAGATTTCGACCCTTCGCACCTAAACACAGCTGTCGTCCTTCAGCTAGTCGGGAATTTCTTCTATCTGTTTCTTACGAGCACCGCTTTGGGAGTTCTAGTAAGTCGTCTTTTTTTTCTTCCTTCGTTTCTTAATAATTCCTTTTTTTACGTCTGGTTTTTTTCTGTTTTTATTATAGACTGGATTGCTTAGCGCGTATATCATGAAGAAGCTCTACTTTGGAAGGTAAAATGTTGCGTTTCGCTGTACACAAACGATGATCTTTGCGAAGTGATCTTTTTTGTACGGTTTGTCTTCCAGGCACTCTACGGATCGTGAGGTTGCCCTTATGATGCTCATGGCTTACCTTTCGTACGTGTTAGCTGAGGCGAGTTTCGTTCTTACATTTCACCTAATGTCTTGAAAATATTGCTGATAACCAATTGAGTTGCGTTATTTTATCGCAGCTATTCTATTTAAGCGGCATCCTCACGGTTTTCTTCTGTGGGATCGTTATGTCTCACTACACGTGGCATAACGTTACGGAGAACTCAAGGGTTACGACAAAGTACGACGACGACCTCTGCGCTTTTTCCCCCTCCATTTTGCTCGAATATTAATTTTTTAAGTTTTATTAATATGTCCTTCCAGGCACACTTTTGCGTCCCTGTCATTCGTCGCAGAGACGTTCATCTTTCTTTACGTTGGCATGGATGCACTAGACATCGAGAAATGGAAGGTCGTCATAGACAGGTGCTGCGTTAGACAAGTTTTGAGTAGTTGTAATATGATTTATTTTTTTGCTCAGTCGTCGATTGTGTTTCTTTTCCAGCCCAAAATCGTGCGCTTATGTTAGCGCGACACTTCTTGGATTGATACTAGTGGGAAGAGCAGCTTTTGTTTTCCCTCTGTCGTTCTTGGCTAACTTGACGAAGAACTCCCACAACGAGAAAATCGATTTCAAGAAGCAAGTACGAGATTTCGTTATCTATAAAATTTACACTTATCGTGATTCCACTCTAGCAAGTTAATTCTTACCCAAAAATAAATTATTTCGTGTCGATTTAGGTAACGATATGGTGGGCCGGTCTTATGCGCGGCGCTGTCTCGATGGCCCTGGCTTACAATCAGGTACGTACGGACCCCTTGGAATGGATTGAGGTTCGACTACTAAACTAAAATTTCGTATGGTCAAATCGTCTCTTTTTTTCTTCCTTTTTTGCGCAGTTCACAAGAGAAGGACACACGCAGTTACGAGGGAACGCTATGCTCATCACGAGCACCATTACCGTCGTCTTGTTTAGCAACGTGGTAAGAGAAAAGAATTACCTTTCGCTATTTCTGCATAATTATACACTCGCAAAAAAAGCCTCGTCTCAGTAATCCAAATGACCTGTGAAACCCGGAGGGTGTGCTTGGATCGAGGAAAACGGTGAGGAAAAGAAAACTAGAGAGGAAACGATTTTCACTAGCTTTTCCTTCATTTTCCTCACCATTTAACTCAAGTTTTCCTTAATTTTATGTTCCTCATATATTTCTCTGATCAACCAAACATAAAAATGATTTTCTTTTTCCATTTCTTTTCCTTTCTTTACTAATTTCTTTGAACCAAACACACCATGAGATTATTGTCCAAATCACACGAGTCAAAAAGTATATAAAGCAGATGGATGTTGTTCTAGCACATTTTATGTTGAGGGTTCCATCCTAAAAACCATCCATTTCATTATGCGTCGAGTCGAAGTTAATTTCCCAAATTTTTGGATAAATAATCACTGCACGCCTCCACGTGTTGTACGATTCAAAACCTAGCACGTGGACGAGCATATCAGAATTCGGTGGTTGTGAGTCAAACAAACGTGAGACCAAACCAGCTCAAATACCATGTTATATTGAGGATTCCATCCTAAAAGAACCCACTGTTATAGGAGGACCGTTCGATACTTACACACTGAAGTCGAAGTTAATTTCCCCAACGCGGGACAAATAATCTCGATGTATTTTTTTCTCCTTACGCCTAGACTGATTTCTCATGCAGGTGTTTGGCGTCATGACGAAACCCCTCGTGAGGTTCCTGACGCCGAATTCGCACAAGCATTCGTCTAGCATGATATCTTCGGAGTCGGCCTCTCCGAAGTCGTTCACTGTTCCCCTCCTCGGGGAGGGCCAAGATTCGGACGCCGAGCTTCTACTCTCGGAAATGGGTATTCAAATCATTCGGAAGAAAATCGAGGAAGAGGAGAAGGAAAAGGAGGAGGAGGAGTCCGTCCCTCGAGCCTACGCATGCTATTGAACATGCCTTCGCGAACGGCCCACTACTATTGGAGGAAGTTCGACGACTCTTTCATGCGACCCGTATTCGGCGGGCGGGGCTTCGTTTCGTATGTCCCAGGCTCGCCCGTCGAGCACGGTGACACTTGCGATTGGCTCGGAGAAGAGAGGCAATGAATGAAAAAGGTAGGTGTCTTTAGGAATTTTTCTTATTTTTTTAGTTATGGGGTGCAATGGAAAGGAAAAGAATTAGAAAATTATATCATTTGCTGATCCCTTTTTGTATTTTGGAGATTCTTGTGCGAGTTTTTTTTTTTTGTTTTATTTTTCTCTGCATTTCCAATTTTGAGGAAGCAGAGCGGACACACTATATCGGTGTGTAATGCTTTGGAGAGTTAGATTTTTGTATGTGCATTTTTTTCTTTTTAATCTTTGAGAGGACATCAATTGGCGTGATGTTATTGTATGTATATTATATCAGGCGAAGAATTGACCGTGTAGGGATTTTTGTTTTCATAATATTTACGAAATAATTTTTCTTTTATTCAATCAACATATATGTTGTTTTGTTTGTCGTGATAATGGCCTGTTCGTTGGATCATAAAGTTTTTATAGATGATAAGTATATAAGAGTCTTATCGTGGTGAATATTCCGTTTTAATAGTTAAAAAAATAAACTCTTTAAGTAGCCAAAATAAGTCCCAAACAATAGACATTATCTAACAAATTGGCCAGGCCACTTGAATACAACTTTTGGTCAACATGCGAGTCCTTTCGACTTTCGAGTATTATATAAAGTGGGCCATTCAATAATTTGTCTTTCGAGAATTCTACAATAAAAATGTCATTATTTCTCTTAAATTGTAGTATACAACAATATATGCACAACGTACCTCTTGGGTGGCACACGTGTACGTGGTCAACAGAAGTTTTCAACGAATTGACCAGGCCAAGAGTTTAACGGCGTTACGTCTAGAAATCAAAATTTTTCAGTATCCGTACTGATAAATGTGTTTCAAAGACTTAACGGCGACTTAACTTTCATTAGACTCCGTTAACACGCTCTCCTCCTAATCAATTAAGGCGGCCCAGCTTCCTTATCAGTTTCCCAGAAATTGTTATTAATTGAAATTTATAATTTTTTTCTATTAATTTTAATACTCGCGTCACGCGTCCTTATTGTAGGTCGGTCAGAACCATCTTTGGCAACTTGCTTTAGGTGATATTGCGTTTAGGTCCAGAAACTTGCATTAATTGTTCTATCGGGCATGTGTGTGTGTAGAATTTTAAACAAGTCCCTCGAGTTATTGAATTTTAAACAATTGGAGATTTTAGAATCAATGCAACTTGTTGAATTGCAATTGAAAGTATCCATAATATTGAGAAGCTCATATTTTCATCTAGAGAAACATCAAGTTATGTAGGGTCATTTTTACGAGAACCATAAATATTGTTGATGTGGTTATAAAATAAAGTAATATATTCTTTCAATACATACGAAGAAATTTGTTATAAACCATTGAAGTGGATTTTTACCTTACTCCCGAGATCTTATTCGCTTACGTATCTATCTCAATTATATCGTGTAACTCACCACAATCTTCTGTATATTTTTTAGTGACGTGTAATCTCAATAATGAAAATATGCTACGCCAAACCTATAAATAGAGGTATCAATGAAAGAGATTGATATGTGAAAATCTCTTACTTCTTAAATTAGTAATGATTTTACAGCACGTTGTAAGCATGAATTTCTGCCAATTAACTTTTATTTTGTAATTCCCATTTGAGTAAATTCGGTAATTTTCGAGTAGTGTATTTCTACCGAGCATTTAAAAATAAAAATTATGTATCATCTCATACTAATTTCATAAAGATATGAACATCAAAACCGGTTATTCTTTCACGACCTTGTTATGACATTGCAAGATTTTAAATCGTTTAAGTATGGTGAAAAAAAGAGATGAATAATTTTAGAAAACTTTATAAGGGTTGACAAAAAAACGTAGGACTATATGATAATATTTGATAAATAAGATGCTCAACTGCTAAGACTTAAAGTTATTGGCTCTCAAGATAATTATGAACCCTGCTACGTTTCTTTTCTTCCCTAGCTGAGATTATATAACCCAGCTTGTTCTTGCAGCCGTATATCTCAATCTCCTTACCCTCAATTCCTATAGTAATCGGCTAACAGCCGCCGTGTTTATGAACAAAAGTAGCTCATCCCTGTAAATTTTAGGTTCTCTAGCAAAAATCTGTAATTATTTTTTCTGTTTTTAACTTAGATCTAAGAAAAAATGGCAGTAGAAGTTTTACGACCTCAAGATCCGCTGAGAAACAGGTACCACAGTAGCCACCCGTCGCCGTTTCATCGGCGGCGTAACCCCCAGCCGCCGGCGAAGGTGCGCCGAATCCGACCCTAAATCGGAAGAAACCCGGCAGCACAAGTGAAAAGAAGGCTGATTCCAGACCCTTCAACGCATCCCCAAAGCATGAGAAGAAGAGAATCAAGAAATCTCCCAAGTCTCCTCCTCAGATTTCCGGCGGCGGTGCTACCCTCGCCTCACCTCCGATGACTGGTCAGCTGACGATTTTGAAGAGAGGCGAGCCGTTGACCTCTAATTTCACTAGCAGTAGATCTGAAAACCCTTGCCCCAAAATTAACTCCAATCCTAATTTCAATTCGAACCAAGCACTCATCGGATTGAGTAAAATCAAGGTCGCCGACGTGTACGCCGGGTCGGGTTTCGTGATCTCGCCGTCTCCACGATCCCTTCCGCTGCCGTCTTTCTTTGGTAGGAAGAATCTTCAGACGATGCGTCGGAGACTCTTAAGCGTCTTCTTCGCTTGTAGTAGGTGTAATAACTCAGTTCAACCGAAGTCTTAGCACAGGGAAAATGGAGGAAGTTTAAGCTTATGGGTCTTCGTTGGTAATTGGTAGAAAGTCCTTTAACTTATGTTTGATAGTTAATTTAAGAGTCTGCAGCTATTTCAAGAATCGCTTTCTGGGCTGACTTGGGGTTCTTTGTTCGTTCTTGATATGCCTATCTGTGTTTTGATATTTTTTCAAACAAACATGGATAGGGATCATCAAGGATCGTCGATTTGTTCCGAGTTTAATCATTTAAGCGTTTAGATGTCTAATGTTGGTCTTCTTAGTTTTTACCAGTGTGTCGTGTATCAGCTTCCTTGTTAATAAGGGTATAAATAAAGGTTTGTTTTTTAGTAGTTGGGAAGATGATGATGTTAGTTTATGCCCTGTGGTCATGAGTTTATTGTGTCTATGTTGAGTTTATTATCGTGGTGATGAAGTATTTGTTTGTGTTTGTTCTTTCTTGTGATGGAATGTTTGGACATGGGAATTGGTTTTGTTCTGCCCAAAGAAGCTTTGTACTGTAATTTGTCTTGTACTTGAATATGGGCATAGGTGGATGTGCTTTGCTTGTGTTTTTGGGAGAGAATAATAATGCAAAACATAGGTAGAACCGTGTTACCGTGTGGACCTTATACGGCTCTTTTTTGAGCTATTATTTTTATTGTGGAAGTTCAAAATTTCTGAATAACCTTAAAATTTCATTTCTCTAACAAGTTCTTTACATTTGTAGGCACGTTTCTAATAATGATTTACAAAAATAGGCACTGCGTGTTAACTGTTACAAAATTAGAAACACTTTTTTTTATAATTTATTTTCATAATTTTTTATAGGTAATATATTTCTGATGCTTAAATTTATTTTATAAATTAAGAATTTTTCGTACGATTAATGAATCGAACCAATGTTGAAATCGTTTATGCAGATTATAGAATCGTAATTTTAATTCGATATTTGGTTTCTAAGTTTCATAAAATAAATTTTCAGTCCCGAAAACCAACTTTTTATTTTAAATATTGTAATATATACAATATTTTATATCTATATAAATAACATTAAAACTATTCAAATTTTTATTTGCAAGCAACTATTTGGAACCACATTGATATATAAATATTTTAGGCCAGTTGATTTATTTTTCTTAATTTTTTATTTTTTTGATTCTGTGTTGGTTCAACTTATTCAGGACAAAAAAACTTCGATTTTGGTCGACTTCGCTCGAAATAATCAATTTTGTTGGGTTATTCAGTCGATTTCGGTTCTTCAACCATTCTCGAAAACAAGGTTGATGTCTGTCTTGATCCATCGACACTCTCAATATCGACGAAAAATACTATAAAATTTTTAACAAGGAACAAAACTTTTTTTGAGAAACATGAGCAAATTTTTATTAGTGACTACTATGGTTTTTTTTTTTTCCAATTGTGTATCTTTCTTGTTTGTGTGAATCGTGTGTCGTCTTCTTTTTATTTTTATGAATCATACATTTAATTTCTATTGTATTTTTGTCTTTAATTTTTGAATATTATAAAATTAATTCATACAATGTTTAAAGGATGCCTACCTATGTAATAATCTTGCACATAATAAAACTAATTCAAAAAAAGAAAATAAATATAAGAATGCCTATTTTTGTAACACAATACACACAGTGCCTATTTTTGTTATTCAAGGTTGGAAGGATGCCTACTTTTGTAATTAACTCCAAGTTCACTCTAGCTCCATATTTTTGTGTAATTATTACTTATTGGAATCTGTAAACGCATGCTTTGATATTTCACACTCTCCATCGACATCTTATATCAAGGTTTAATCTTGATTATAGTCACAATTTTAATTTTCCATGCAGGGTAAGAATAGTAAACAACTGAAAAATCAACTAAAAATTTATACTAAGATTTGAAGTTAAATTCGACATTTAAGTACTTAAGAAACTCCATTTTAATTCTGACCAATAGATAAGGACATCAAATTAATTGTCAATCTGCCAAGCTTATCTCCATTTCATTATTATAAAGCATTATTATCATCACACGAAACCTATAATCAATGCAATTTTCTTTCCGTTCACCGACGTTCTAACATCCCCACCACGCAAGAGGAAAATTGCAATAAACAACACCGTACATTAAAAGTTTCAAGGCATATCATTCATGCAAATAAAGAAACCCTCTAGGAGATGTTTTATCATATGAACACAATTTCTTAGTTCTCATTTGCGATAGCAGACCACTGTTAGTCTCACTCAAAGCGACCCTCTAACTTGGGAAGTTTAGGGGCAAAAGAAAGCCATTTGAAATGCATTTCCTTGGCCCATGTCGCGAGCTTTCTTTTGCCCCTATAATTTCCGATGTTACAGGTCGTGTAAATGCAATTGTAATAAAGTTAGACGATCACTTCACCTAAAAGTTTAACCTCGAAGTAAGTTACCATATTTTTTATTTTCAACATGCCCGTCATGTCTGTACCCATTTCCTTCTTATCTACCTTATGTGAGTATCTTTCTTGAATAAATTGCGGTGAGATTCGTTTGATTTCCCGGCCTAAGCTACAGTATACCATGTTATATGATCGTTTCACCTAAAAATTTTAGTCTAAAGAAAATATGTCATGGTTTAGTTTTATATATGTTTATTTTGATTCGAACATATTAACATTATGATTTATGTTTTGTACAATGGGCATCAATAGCATAAACGATTCGATCGATCTCCGTACCTTATCCCCCGTAGACCAAACGGCAACTACACTTGTTGATGTTTTAAGTGGGTGTTTGTCCACATCAGTTAATTATTCAAACTCTTCAAATAAGTATATAGAAGAGGTTTTATCCTCCTATCAGCAGTTGGTTTAAGGACCTCTCGATTTCCACAGCATAATCTCCGTACCTACAATTCGTCAAAAGAAAGAAAAAATTATTCTGATTTTACATCATGAACAATCGAACAACGAACTTTCCTGAAAGCGAAACATCACGACTTTATTAACAAATGGAAAAGGTAACAAAGAGATTATATTTAACACACACTGATTTACCGAAGAGCAGCAGTGGACTCACGAACACCTATTGCAGAGAACACAGATGAGAAACAAAAATAGAGAACGAATGGCGGACGACGAACGAGAAGCGACGACGGATATAGCACTGGCCAAATAGAGAGCCCCAATTCCAAAGACATTCATTCTCTGTGTTTGTTCTGTTACACTATGTTTGGTTATAGGGTCAGAATAAAGGCATGGCATAAATTTATTTTAGTAAGCTCAAAGAAATTTTATCTTACTCCATCTACCCAGTTATTTATATCGGACTTCACGGCCTGATTAAGTAATTCCGGGAAAGAATGGATAAACCAAACAAACTATTATCTGTTATTATTTATATAATCTGACCTAATATTGGATAGCAAAACGTGTCCTTATTTGAGGTCATCTCGTAATTACTCCTAATTATTAAGTCAACGAAAGCTTTCAACACCTTTTTAGATCTCGCTGAGATACTTAAAAAACGATTGTTTTCATATATATTTCTTTTCCTCTTTTACGGGATTCAGATTTCATCGCCACAACGACAGATTAACTTAAAATACAACACTCTTATTACCTTTATTAACATTATTATTACAAAGATCCATTATTATTACTCCCTAACCACTTCTCGCCCTCTTCACCTCAAAAACTTCCCCAACACGTTCATGCATGGCTCAACAACCACCCTCTCCCATGCACCACCACCTTTCCCCACGGCCTCCGACGCATCGACGTGGTGAATATTCCCCGCCCCAATTTTTCCCGAGGCGCACAATCTTATCCACCTGCCGACGCGCCAACTCCTTCGTATTCCCTTTAATTCTCCCAATCGCAGACTCGAGAATCTCAGCCCTAATCTCGTCCTCGACCGAAAACTCCCTCTCGAAAAACTCGTGCATCTCGGGCACGCCGATCGAGCGCCTAATCCCGCTCGTATAATCTCCTGAGGGGTCGAAAAATTCCCGAGCCTCCTCGACCAGCCCTCGCTCACCATCTCGTCGACCCTCTTAGAAAGCACCAAATCGAGGACTTCCATGCGAACGTCGACCCACAAGGCGCAAAAATCATACTTCGAGGTAAACTCGAAGTCTTCGAGGATTAGCGCGCCGACGAGCGAAACGGATCCTCCCGCTATAACGGGCAACTTCCCCCTTCCAGTTATCAGGTTTGTTGCGTCGAGCGCGCACTTTACGAAGTCGTTGGAGTCGAAGTCCTCGTCGGGGCCCACGATTCCCATAAGGTGGTGGGGAATTCCGCGCTTTTCTTCGTCTGTGATTCGATTGGTATGATATCGAGGCCTTTGTAGATTTGCATTTTGTCGGAGTTTATGACCTCGCCGTGGAATCGGGTTGCCAAAATCGATCGAGAGTCGGGATTTTCCTGTGCCCGTCGCGCCTAACACGACGGCAACTTTGTTGTTTTCGTGTACGATAATATTTGACTGCGTTTTTCGAACCTTTCCCTAGGGTTCAAAAGGAGGGAGACTCGCGGGGATGGCTTGGTGGCGGTGATTGAGAGTGAATACATCGTTACTTCTGAATGGTAACCACAACCTGCTAGTAAAAGGATTAAGTAAATATATGATGACGTTTCGCTAAGAAAAATAAAAAATGAATTTTCGTATCGAGAACTAACGGCTTCGACTAGCATAACATTCCCTAGACGGTCATACGAGCTATATCCTAACGATATTAAGAAATTAATTGGTCGTTTGCGGTTTTGAAAAACCCACAAACCGAGACCGTTAGCCGTTGACCTCTCGGTTCGTTATGTTTTTCGAATCGGGGGTCATGCATGTCTAATATACATATCTATATACTCCCTCCGTCACCATTAACTTTTGTACATATTACTAAATCGAGCGTCCCACTATCTTTTGTACATTTCATATTTAGTAAAAAACTATCACACACAATCAATATAATAATATTAAATATTCTTAAAAGACGTGTCACACCACACACCTTTCTACCTCTATATTATTAAAATATTCAATTTCTTAAAACCCGTGCCGGAATCCAAATGTACATATCTTATAGGGACGGAGGGAGTATATTTTATAAATATAGAACAAATAATGTTTGAGAATTCTTATGATGTGGAGAGCTATATAAGATAAAAATTTCTTGAACCTTGACAGACCTTATCTAGGATTTCTGAGATATTGAGGGAGTTGTGAGGGAGCTTGCAAGTGAATTCAAGAAACAAACTGATATACATACATATATATGTGTGCAGGTGATTCATAAAATCGTGCGACTTTACCAATTATCTGAGATTATTACATGCATGCGTGAATGGACTGTAAAAGGTATTGATAGAGATGATAAAAATGAAAAGTAGTCAACCAGGATTTATTTTGACGTACAAAAAGTATGTCTTCAGTGACAGTCTCCTAGTCAACGATAATAAGACATTTGATAAGATTATAAATTATTCCTCCAAAAGTTTTGGCTTACGACATGAAATAGCAGATAAGCAATATATTACATTGAAAAGGACGGACATTGTTTTATTTTATCTACGAAAAAAAGGGAAAATCATATTACATAGATATAGGTATTTCATGAATCTCATCTCTTATACTACACTTTTCCTTTCGTAAATCTCAAAATATCACAAAAAAATAAGAGACATAACACGACATTATGGATATTATTATTAGTGGAAGCCCATTTGATGTGCATTATATTTATATTCAAAGTCAGGGTAGTCTGTTCGAAGTTCGGTAACCGACCCAACTGAAATGGAAAGTACGATTCATACTGAATTCGCCCGGAAAAAAATTATATGATTTTCACTACTATATCAAAATTAGAAATTTTCAATTATTCAATTACCGAACAGAAACCGAAATTATGTATTAATTGTTCAGTCATCGTAAATTAATCATACGTAAGCTAGACTCATTTTAACCTAATCAAAATAGTCATTTTTTATATTATCATAATCGAACTGTAACACACGGCCACGGCCTTAATATTCACCGCATTATTTATCTTCACGACTATTCACTTAGACGTGCTTGGTCTACAGTAGGTAGTCTATATATTTCTTTCACAAAACAACTAACAAAGCTCTAATTTGAGAGAACCATTGCAAGCTTTTCGGCCTACTTTTATTACTTCCCCATGTTTTGCGACAAAAGGCAAAGATTACGAGCTCTTCTTATTGAACCAAATTAGACGGCCAACATTTTGATCTTATATTAAGCTTGAAAACGTGACACAATATAGTTGTTTTTCCCTTCTTTTAATGTTAATTTGTAATTTTTTAAAGTCAATCCAATTACATGTTGGAACGTGTCATTTCATCAAAAACTAATAACTATATTGACTTGGCTAAAGATCATTCAAAATTTACAATATCAAGGACTAAATTGGTCCACAAAAAACATCGTGGACCAAATTGGTCAATTGGGTAAACATCGATGATTATTTCAGGTTTTCTCCATATATAGTATAATATGTGTGTGTGTGAGAGAGATAGAGATTTTCTATGTTATCCACCATACGAAAATCTCTCGATTTTATGCTTTTTTTTCAATCTCCAACGCAGCCATATCTCTATCGACCATCTTATATATGTTTTCACATAAAACAGTCTCTCTGACGCGTTCCGTTTTAAGAAAATTCATAATCTCGGTACGTCGTTTACACATGAGTGAACACATGAGTAATAGATGGTGAATTTTCTTAAAAATGAACATGTCGAAGAGGGCGATTTATGAGAGGGTCGACAGAGGTAATGACGGCATCGTAGATTGAAAAAAGCATAAAATCGAGAGATTTGCATACCGTGCTCACGGTGATTGCTGACGCTTGGTTAACACCATAACAATATATATACATATATACAAATTGGCCAGTTTACCGAAAAACCGAATACTGAAAATGAAACGATTAACTGCTGGCGTGTCTGTATGGCTGTTACATTAAATACGATGATTAGTTGCGCTGGAATTACAATTGATCTAATGATTGGTGAGTGATGTTAAATCTACCTTTAACTCTCATGACTGTCAATGTTAAGGTCGATGAAAGAAATTAAATGTTTCATAAATGATGGATGGCACTATGGTTATAGACATTTTAATGAACCATTAATTAACGTTAATTTAATAGACAGTTAAGTATATATGTATATATACAAACTTTTTTACTTGCATAATTGTACGCCGACTAAACAATATATTTATATTGGCTAAGCGAATTCTACATATGTGGAATTTAAAATTTGAACAATGAAAAGATAGAAAAGTAACATGATCAATAACGTGGGAGCAATTATAGCAACAATAACAATGCATATCTCTCATTGATTCTTGACTCTGAAAGACAACAATGCCTGTCCACCAATACTCATCTTCCTCTTATCTCTTGAAATAGAGAAACCTTATTCACATATACGCACATGATACGTACGTATTTTCGCACAGCGTTTGCCAAATTTTTTCTTCAAGAAATAGAATTTCAATCAAATAAATCTTGAATCTCTTTGGACGGTGGTTTTTTTCTTTTCTCGTTGCCAGGTTCTCTCTTTAGATACATGTTTGCTTTCTCCCAAGTCCTTGTAATATAAGAGAATTGCTTCTCTTGCAAAATTCGGGTCTTTCCTCGTCAACTTCTTGAATCAATAAGGTACGTACTTATAGCTCACATACTTCGTTTTCCTTCCTCAAGAAAACATAATATATGTATATATTTTGCGTGTTTTAATTGGATGCTATGTATGTATGTGCAGCAATCGAGAATGTTGTTTGTCAGGACATTATTACATACATATGTTCCTCGGCCTTTTTGTTGACTGTTCATGCCTAGGTTTTTTTTTTTCCCTTCAGAGAGATGGCTGAGAAATCTGCAAATCTCAGCTGGGTTTATTTAAGATTAATAAACCCCACCACCCATTGGTGGTTTAAGATCACGGTAATAAGTTTCTTCCTCGGAATACTAATAGTCTGGGGCATCGACGGCTTCAACCCATCTTCAATAATAAGAAATTTCAAAGACGGATCTTCGACGACCAATAACAATGACTCCTCGGAAATCGTCCCTGGATAACGGCCGACTTCGAAGCCAACTACTCATCCCGCATCATATCGACATGGTTAGCTTCGGGCGGCAGAGATTGCAACGATTCGAAAAAAAAACCGTCGATATCGAATTCCTAAACCTCGACGATTCCCCCGTCGGCCTCTCTGCCGGCGAATCCACGAGATTAGGTTCCATTCGGTGGACGACTCGGGAAGCCCTCGTTGCTTGGGCGGCGATTACTTCGAAACCGACCTCTCGGGAGAGAGATGGAAATCCCGACCCCCAGTGAAGGACCTCGGGAATGGCACTTACGTAATTTCCCTCCAAGTCCATCCCGACTTTGCCGGGAAATACAACCTTACGATCGTATTGCTCTTCAGACACTACGAGGGTTTGAAATTCTCGCCGCCGAGGTTCGCGTACGACAAGGTTCTCCGTGTGGTCCCCGTAGAGTTTAGTAATAAGACATCACGTTCGCTGCCCAACATCGAGCGGTGTAATAAGAAGTCCGATTTTGTCAAGGGCGTGTGGTCGGGGAGGTGGACGAGGCACGCCAGGAACGACACTTGTGTTATAAGCGAGGACGGTCGGTACAGATGCCAGGAGCCGGGCTTTCCCTGTACGGGCTCGTGGTGCTCGGGCCCGTTGGGCTCGTTGGAGAGCAACGGGTGGGTGTATTCAGCCCACTGCTCGTTCAAGGTGTTTGCCGCCGAAGAAGCGTGGGATTGCCTGGCTGGGCGATGGATCTTCTGGTGGGGCGACTCGAACCACTGCGACACCATCCGCAACGTATTGCACTTCGTACTGGACGTGCACGACGTGTCGCTCGTCACGAGGATCTTCGATAGGAACGTCACGAACCCCAAGAACCCGAACCAGTCCGTTCGATTCACCAGCGTCTTCAACGGACACCCTAATGACACCGGGAACTATCAGGCATGGTTTAGTTAATAATATTTTTGTTTAATAGTATGAATGGCCACTTCACCAATAGCGTAAACTAGAAGGGAGTGTATCATATATATTACTTTCCAACACAGCCGTTCACTTCTAGGTTTATTTCTTATCTAGCTTAAGATGTGCAATTTTGATTAACGGGTAGTATATGAGGATTTCTATACTCTAGATGTGTAATTTTTATTAAGTGGGTAGTCTATGAATATTCGTGTCCGCTTGTCTAGGTTGATTTCTTTATTATATAACATTGGATTATGTGCAATTTGAATTAAGGCCAGTATGTGAGGATTCGTGCTCAAGACCTTCAGGTCTAAGCTCCGATAAATCTAGTATGAAGACTTGACGTAAAAGCTTAATCTCGAAGGCAGTGTATCATTTTTAACTACGGTATTTTTTTGGTATCAGGGCCTGAACTCCCTGATCGACGCAAAGTACCGAGAAACCCTAAAGTCGTACTTCGCCAAGGAACGGTGCCCGACACGATCATCATGAACTCGGGCCTACACGACGGTGTCTTCTGGCCTACGATACGAAACTTCATAAAGGGAGCGGACTTTGCGGCGGAGTTCTGGGCGAGCGTGGTGGACGGTGTGAGGGAGAGGGGTCTCAGGCCGCCCGAGGTGATATACCGAACCACCGTGGCCACGGGTGGGTACGCGCGCAGCCTGGCGTTCAATCCCCAGAAGATGGAGGCTTTCAACGGAGTGGTGCTCGACAAGCTGAGGAAGCACGGAGTCGTCAATAAGGTGGTCGACGACTTCGACATGACGTTTCCTGGCACTACGATAATCGATGCAACGATGGCATGCATTACGGCCGAGGGCCGTCGAAGACCAAATGGAGGGACGGGGAAATCGGCCATCAGTACTTTGTCGACCTTATGCTCGGGCACGTGCTATTCAACGCCATGTGTTCGAGGTAGTTCTTTTTTTCTTTTTGTTAGGAATCGAGCCGCCCAAGATTCGTTCTTTGATGTAGATTTATACCTCAAGAAGATGATTTTATTATTGACTCTTGGTGTTTACAGAAGTATTCTATGAGATCTACGACTTTTATGTTTACAACTTGTCACGATAATCGCTCTGTGTGAAGTTACACACACTCAAACTACCCTATCGTCACTGGTGTTTTGACCGTTGGCGATTAGTAACTTGCATTTTCATGTGCCACTTTGAGAATTGCTACAGGATCATTTCTTCAAGTTCACTTACTAAATGAAGAAAAACAAATCGGACTAACGCAAATTAAACCTGATTTGCGCGGGAAGAGAAACGATCGCAGCTCAGAAGAGAACTCAATTTGATTTCTGTGTAATTTCCATACTGTACATCGCACTGTACATACTAACGTTTTATACTACTGAACAACTAAAATAAAATTACTAAAATACCCTCAACTAAAAACTAACTACCAAGAACAGATTCGAACTACAGATTCGAGCTCGAGCTAATGAACTGTGAATGGAATTCCTTGCACTTGTGTCTTCAGAATTTGCTCTCGATCTCGATAATTCTTCAGCCCCCCCTCAAGATGAGCGTGGGGTGACCATAAGCTCATCTTGGACAAGAGCGAGTAGAAGCCATTAGGATGAAGAGATTTAGTGAAAAGGTCAGCCAGATTTGGGAAGAACTCACATGGGTAGGCAGAATGAACCCAGCTTTGTATTGATCCCGAACTACGTGGCATCGATTTCAATGTGCTTGGTGCGCTCTGTGGAAGACGAGATTCGACGTGATATAGATAGCCGCCTTGTTATCACAATGCAATAACAGAGGAAGTGACAGAGGTATCTGAAGATCAGACAAAATGTATGAAAGCCACTGAAGTTCCCTGACAGTGGATGCCATGGCGCGATACTCTGATTCTGCTGTGGAACTGGAGATGGTAGATTGCTTCTTTGACTTCCAAGAGATCAAACTGGTGCCAAGGAACACGCAATATCCTGTAAGAGAATGCCTTGAGGACCTGCAAGATCCCCAATCTGCATCACTATAAGCTTGCAATGTCAAAGGTGAGCTGCTCGAGTAAAACAGCCCCATAGAAATGGTCGTTTTAGGTATCTGAGAACGTGCTGAACAGCATCCCAGTGAGATACATGAGGAGCATGGACAAACTGACTTAATTGTTGCACAGCATAGGTGAGGTCTGGCCGAGTAAAACTGAGATAGAGTAGCCTCCCAATCAGACGCCTATACTGCAAGGGATCTGCCAGCAAGTCAGTGGGATCCATGTCTGTGGCAGTGAAGATAGTGCACCGGGTAGAGGTGTTGAAGCTGGAATGCAATCCAACATATGAGTGTCTTGAAGGATGTCCATGATGTATTTCTTTTGACTGATTATATTCCTTTGTCAGACCTCGCAAGTTCCATTCCAAGAAAGAACCGTGCTTCCCCTAGATCTTTGATAGTGAAGGCATTGTCCAAAAACACCTAACCTCCTGAATTTTAGTACAGAGGTTCCTGTTAGCAGAACGTCATCCACATAAACTAGTAAGAATATCTGAAATTGATCTGTGACAAGCTTGAAGAAGCAATGATCATGTGCAGACTGCTCGAAGCCAAAAGAAAGCAGTTTTGAGGTGAATTCTAGGTTCCATTGCCGAGATGCTTGTTTCAAGCCGTAGAGGGATTTCTTCAGCTTGCAAACCTTGCTGGAATCTGCTGAGTTATAACCTGGAGGGAGCTTCATGTATACATCTTCATCCAAGTGCCCGTGCAAAAAGGCGTTATTGACATCTAGTTGATGTAAAACCCAACCCTTAACAGCTGCGATTGCGAAAATGGCCCGGACAGTCACTGCTTTTGCTACGGGTGAGAAAACTTCTGAATAATCCTCTCCTTCAGTCTGGGTAAAGCCCTTTGCCACAAGTCTCGCTTTATACTTGTTGATCGAACCATCGGCATTACACTTTACTCGATAAACCCACTTGCACCCAATTAATTTTTTGTCTTTGTGCAGCTCAACAAGGTCCCAAGTATCGTTTGCTTCAAGGGCTTGAAGTTCCGCTTCCATGGCGTCTACCCATCTCTGGTCATTTCGAGCAGTGTTATAAGTAGACGGTTCATGGACAGTGGACATATTAGCCATAAATGTCCTATGAGCATCACTTAGCACAAAATCTGAATCTGTATCCTAGCATGAATTAGCACCAATGAAGTCTTTCATCCAGATTGGTGGCTGTCTAATTCTTGTGCTCTGTCTTGAATTTTGTTGTATGCGTGGCAACTCAGCTTGATCATCAACTGTAATGGTGGTGTCAGCAGCAGGGGCTGAGGTTTGAACATCACTCCGAAGGGATGAAGTGTTTTGGTGATTATCAATTGTCCCTAGTGTAGAAGGTTGTGTGCCTGGGAGGCCCTGTCCATCATCAAAACAGTCTCCAAGATGGATATCAGGTAACACAGTTTCTGGTTCTGCTGAGCCTAAAGAGGAGAATCTGGTCTCATGAAATTTATGTCTCTTGAAACAATAATTTTATTCAGGTCAGGACAGAAGACCTTATATCCCTTCTGCCCAGCCGGATATCCCACAAAAACCCCACTCAGGGATCTTGAGTCAAATTTATCTCTGCCAGGATCAGAGTTTAGGACATCCACAAGGCAACCAAAAGTCCTCAAATGATCATATTCTGGCCTCCTTTTGTGCAGCATTTCAAATGGGCTCTTCCATCGAAGGATTCTTGAGGGCAATCTGTTAAGAAGGTGCACTGAGGTAAGCACAGATCCCCCCCAGAAAAGTTTTGGGCAGTTTGGACTGGAATAGGAGAGATCTTGCCACCTGAAGAATGTGCCTGTGCTTCCGTTCCACAACTCCGTTTTGCTGTGGAGTATAAGGGCAGCTTCTTTGATGGATCATCCCTTGTTTCATCAGAATTTCCTGAAAAGAAGAACTGAGAAATTCTGCTCCATTATCAGATCTTATAACCTTGACTCGAGCTCCATATTGCTTCTCAGCATAGCTGAGATATGTCTTGAAGACATCTGTTGTTGTGACTTATATTTCATCAAGAAAACCCATGTGTATCTGCTATGATCATCAACAATGGTCAAGAAGTAATGACAACCTGTCAAACTAGACTGTTTATAGGGCCCCCAGATATCAAGATGCAACAGCTCAAAACTGTGAGAAGTAGTAATCTGACTGGTAGGGAATGAAGATCTGTGTTGTTTAGCTTTAGGACAAACTGCACAATCTGAAACCATATCAAGGTTATTTTCATTTATGATGTGATTAGGTAAACGCTTCATTACATGCAGTGAGGGGTGACCAAGTCTATAATGCCAATCATTCACTGATGCAGCAACTGACTTATTATTATAAATGCTAAAACAGAATCTGTTATGAGTGGACAGAAGACTAGATGCATAGAGGTCTTGAGCCCTTGAAATAGCTTGCTCTGAGAAGGATGTACTGTCGAGCAGATAAAGATCTTTGTGAACCATGCCTGCCGCAAGAATTCTGCTACTCTGCAACTCAATCACCAAGAAAAATTCAGTATAAAATTTGAAGAAAGTCTCAGAGTCACTTGTAAGTTTTCTGACTGAAAGCAAGTTATATCGAAAACTTGGAATGTAGAGGCAATCCCTGAGTGTGATCTGGGAAGAAAGAATCACATTCCCTATGTGTGAAACACACTTAATGCTCCCATCTGGTAGATATACAAGAACAAATCCATTCACAGGTTTGCTAGCACTGATGAGCTTAAAATTCTTACACATATGACTGGTGGCTCCCGTGTCCACCAACCAAGTGTCATCTTTTATCATATCAGACTTGCTGCTAAACAATATTAGGCAAAGAAGAACTACCTGCGAAATCATCCATGTGCGCAAAGTTCACAGCAACAGAGCCAGTTGCAGTTCTTTCTTTTACCAGCTTGGCTAGCTCTTTCTTCATAACTTCCATCATCTGAGAATATACCTCCTCTGGATCTTTGGCACACAGCTGAGATTCCTCAGCTTCCACAGTGTTAGCTTTGAAGCTGCTCTGATTCATCCGTGGAACAGAATTGTTCTTTCCTGCACTGAAGCTATCGGGAAAACCATTCAGCTTATAGCAAGTTTCTCTTGTGTGCCCTGTTCTTTTGCAGTAGTTGCATTCAGGCATTCCCTTCAACCTGAAGCACTCATCTTGGTATGTCCTGGTTTCTTGCAATAGTTACAAGTAATGTTACTCCTCCTTGACCTCGCTGGAATTTTGCTCAGAGTGAATCTCTTTTGATCAAAAGTTTTGACCATCATAGCTGCATTCTCTCCTGAAGCGCTTATGTTCATAAACACCTCTCTATGCTTTTCTGCCTTAGCAATCATAGCGTAGATTTTGTTCACCGGAGGCAGATCATCAAGGAACAATAGCTGATTCCTTTCTGATTCAAACACTTCGTTCAACCCATTAGGATTGCATAGACTTATCCTCCATGTCTCTTTCTTCAATTTTCATTCTGACAGCTGGGAGTAGCATCAATCGCAGGTCTCAATTGCTCTAGCTGATCCCATAGATTTCGCATCTTGTTGTAGTATTCGACAACTGTCATGCTTCCTTGTTTCAAGCACACTATCTCTCGCTTTATTTCATAGATCGCAGACACATTCGAGGTTCCGTATCTATAACATCTGTTTCATTTAAATCTGGCCTAAAAATCCAAACCTTTGAGCCCAAAACCTAAACTGATTTCGGCCCAATTCGTCATAGCCCATATAATGGTTCTAGCATATTCTTATGACTATCTTTAGTTTCTCCATTCCCAAACAAACGCATCGAGCGGAAAGTAAGAAAAAAAAATGGAAACAAGCAGCAACTGGAGGAACCTTCGAGCTTTTCATGTAGTGTCCCTGTTCGATCTATGATTCAGCAAGGTATGATGTGCTTCTTCACTCCATCTAGTTCAGTTAGGATTCCATTCGTTGGAAATAAATTCCTGCGCAACTTCTATTTTCTGCAAATCAGACTAGTTATTGTGCTCCGATTGTTTCTAAACTTATTCCTATCGAAAGCTAAGTTCTTGAGGTTTTCTCAGCCTCTGGAATCAGATCAATTGGATAAACCTACAATTTCTTATGAATTTTCTAATCTTCAGGTCTGGTATGGTTGCTGTAAACCGAGTTCAGATTGTTACAGCTTCATTTTTAACAGTTTTGGCCTAGTTACAGTACTCCGATTCTTGCTAAACTTGTTTCTGTGAAAAGAAGACTTTCTTAGCTTTTCAGAACAGCTTGAATGATCTTTTTCCGATATACGTACAATTGTTATGAATTTTTGAAGTTCTGCCGTGAAACAGGAAAATTATACTGCACAGTTTAGGTATTCTGCTATTTTGACACAGTTATACTGCTCCAAAATTTCTGAAACTGATTTCTGTGGAAAGCTAACTTCTTGGCTTTCCAAATCCATTTGAATCAGCTTTATCCGATATTTCTACGATTTATTACGGATTTTTGAATTTACTGCTTGAAACAGCAAAAATTTCTGCAGTTTTGAAGGAAATTTCGAAATCTCAATTCCTACGTTAGGTTTTGCCCTTTCTTCGTGACATTTTCAGAGATTGACGTCGCTGATCGTTTGGGCAGTTTTTGGGCAGCAAATATCTATCATATGTTATAGTTTTTAACGGATATCGATCGATGTATTAATCCCTTGGACTTGTGATGTCACATTTTAGGCGAAGGTACATCGACTGGGAATTGAGGGCAGCTGCGGAGGCCGGAACCTAGGAATACGCTGTGAGTTGGTAATACGGGGACGCCTTCCCTTCGTGGGACGTGTGGACCCCGCGTCGGGTCGTTTACACCGTATTTGATGTCTTCAGTTGGTGTCGTCGTTTTATTTCGTCGTTCTATGTTGTCGTTTATTTGTGGTAATAGAGAGCCTTGTAGGCTATAGGTTAGGCATATAATTGTGGTTGACGAGTATTGGTCGTATGTGCGGTTTCGTGAATCGGTTAGGATCACGGGACACATGACGTGATGGCACGTCAGTGTTCGATATTATTGAGTTGATTTGTGGGTTTGTGGATTGTTGATTGGTCTTGTTTGTTGCATACACTTGGTACCAGGTTCTAAGTAGCCCGAATGGCCACGTTCGGGTGAGTGCGGAGTGGCAAATCGAGTAAGTAGCCCGTGGCTTGGCACACCCGGGTGAGTGAGGCCCAACGATTGCACCCTTCCAGTGCCATGTGTTGATTTGATATTGATTATCGTTGAAGGGTGGTCGTTGGGGAGATTTTGGCCAACGTCACCGTGTGTGTGTGGGACATGCATGTTATAGTAGTTGATAGGCTAGTTTACGGTCCACGGTCTAGAGTTACGGTGACGGACTCGGATGGAGCTCGTTTCGAGGGAGGATATGGCCACCCACGCGTCGTTTATGTGATTACGTGGATTTGGTGACGTGTTTGATACATATACATCTCGTGATAGTCAGTGGTCGTTTTTGGTCTCGTATGAGTGGTGGAAAATGTTCTTTTGTAAATGGAGTGGTCTATATATTTGAATTGTTATGATTTCATGGTAAAGGGCGTACCTTCCGTGAGGGATAAAGTGTGTCCGTATTATCTTCTCACTGAGCTTTGCTCACCCCATATATATATATATATTTCTTTCTAGGTCGTTTTTGCTTGGAGGTTTGTCATTCTCGTTCGTCGTTTCTGCTGTTGACTCCTCTACTCTGGTATTCCTCATTTCTTTTACATCGATAGATCCATTGGCAGAGTATATCCTTTATGTGGATATTTTGTGTATAAATTCTTTCATTTGTCGAGGTTTTGAATTATTTTGTACAATGTGAACTATCATTCAATATTTCATCGAGTTTTAATTATGATTTCTTTCGTGTGATTTTTATTTCGCGACGTGTGAGTTGATATCGAGCCTTGCGTTTATTGGTAAACGCGGCGGCTGTCGCGCCTTGGACGCGGGTCGGGGCGTGACAGTTTGGTGGTATCAGAGCCCTGTTGCATTCCTTTTCTTTTCTATGTTTGGTGTTGCCAATGGATCCATTTCCTTTCGTGGGTGAGATATTTCATTCTTGACATTGATCTTGACCTTTATCTTTTTCGTTCACAGTCGTTATGGCACCTCCAATTCTTTCTAATGATGAGTCTAAGGATACACTTATCGTGATCCTTTGAGCTATGTTTCTTGATCTGTCTCTCTAGACATAGATGCTATATTAATCGTGCTTCTATTCTTCACGAGCAACCACAAGTTCAGATATGAGTTGATCAATTAATGAAATCATAACAATATTGGATGTATTACGATCATGTTCGTATACATGGAGTTCCACCACGTACGACAGGTCTTTTGATTGTTCTTTTATTTTACTTTTAGGATCATGTGTTTTTGTGGTCGTTGAGTGTTTAGGATTTCCTATTATATCGATTCCTAATCTAGATACATAATCTGGAGGTCTAATCTTAGGGACATACATTTACTCCTAATTCGTTACTAAAATTAGAGTTATGACATTCAATGGTATGAGACTTGAGAGACGCTATAGAAGCGTGTGATTGCTAATGAAGTCCTAAAGACATTTTGAGAATCGGCGAGATTGTTTGGTGATTGGAACTTCTGGGTAACAAAATACACGTCGATAGTGGTACAATCGTAAAGCGACATCGTTCGAGACTATTAGTTGTTTAATCTTGGTAGAGAATTTTCGTTATCTTTCCAATGAGTTCGATATTTCTTGGTTCTTCTCTTTGAGACCTCACATATTGGTGTAATATTTGCTCGTTAGGCCAAGTGTTCCTTGGAAACCGCTCGATCTATCTTATCATTGATCCAAGTTCTGATCTATTCGGCAAAGTTTTGCGACAAGTCCACCTAATCTTGCTTATCTCTTACTACCTAATAGTGGTTTATAACCCGTGTGGGAGCATCGATCAGAGACTTGGTGTTCAAGAGTTCTCATATTCTCCTTAAGAATGTTATTTCAGTAGCCGACTTGATACCTTTATCGTCGATAGATCTCGATGCCATCTTTGGCATGGATCATTTATCTCATCATCATGCCATTCTTTATTGTTTAGTAAAGACTTTTTACTTCCGTAGGTCGGGATTCCAGAATTGATTTTTGGAGGTGAATGTTAATCTGTATCGCTTGCTTTTATTCCTATGCTTTCAGCTCAGGAGAATATGAAGCATTCTTAGCTTTGATTTTCGAATTCTCATTATGTGATGAAAATAGACGATGTTCCTATTCTGAAAGGATTTCTTGATGTATTTTTGAAGTTCTACCTACATAACTAAACACCAAGAAGTTGATTTCATCACGATATGCTTCTCAAGACTACCACTTCATCGATGCCTCCATACCAGACGACCTAGACGAGCTTAAATTCAAGGCGCAATTGGGAGAGAATTACATAAGGAATCATTCGGCCTAATAATTTTATGTGCATTGCTCCCGTTCTTTTCGTCAAAAAAAAAAAAAAAGAATGAACGACTTTGTCTATGCCTCGACTACCATCTGAGTAAGGTGTCTATCAAATTAAACATCCTCTTCTTATGATTGATGATTGTTCGATCGATTGCAGGGAGCAAAATTGCTCTCGAAAATCGCTTTATCATATGAAAATCTGTGAATTCTGATATCCCTAAGTTTACTTTTTGAACATCATTTGTTCAGGAATTCTTTGTGATGCCCTCCAAACTTACAATGCTCTACCAGCCTTTACGAACTCAGTCGAATTTTATTTTATTTTTTTTCAACAATATTTAGATAAGTTTTGTTATCATCGTTATCGATAGCATACTTATATATTCTAAATCTGATGTTTCAACACGCTAATCGTCTTAGACTTGTATTGAAAACTCTTCGAGAAAATTGTCTTTTTGCGGAACCCTCGGAATTTGAATTTTGGCATCGCGAACCCAACTTTCTAGGCGATCCTCAAAACCGATGAACTTAATATGAATCTTCAACCTCACGTGCTACTATCCAATTCGGTATCTTCCTCTCTTGAAACTATTGAAAGACTTACGTATATTGCCTCCTCGTATAAAATCTTAAGCCTTCTTTACTCACTAAATTGAAGTTAGATCTACCTTTTCGAGCAGATAGAGAAAAGAAGTTGCATGATGATCATCGATAACTAGTTGTGAAGGAAAAACAACTAACAACATCAAAATTTCAGACAACGTGACCTTATCTTACCTTCTATAATTGTGTTTGAGTAACATTTTACCTAGATCTTCGGAGAAATATTCTCAAGAAAATTGATTCTTCAAAATAATAGAGAGCGTATTACGAATTTGCATCATGGAAAGCTCTGTCCTAGGTATATCGATTCGTTTACCATCACCAGTGTGACCGTGTAGTATGTAGGTCGTTGGATCTGCTATCACAGCTATTTCAAAATCAATGCTTTGGAAATACAAGCTTGTTTGGATATACTCGAGACTCCTTCACCTGAGGTAAAGGATAATTTCCTTTGCGAAGTCCAACCATCCAAATCTTCGATCAACAAGAGGAGAATCTTCGTAACAATTTCTTTCCTATGAGGTAAGTTGTCTAGTGTAGCGACAAGTTGGAAGAAGAAAATTAAGCACCAGAAGCACTTGTACGTTGTCAATATCCATACTTTTCCGCTTCGCTAGGTACGTTTGAGTTTCGAGGACGAAACTTTTTTTCAAGGGGGGATATCTTATAACATCTGTTTCATTTAAATCTGGCCTAAAAATCCAAACCTTTGAGCCCAAAACCTAAACTGATTTCGGCCCAATTCGTCATAGCCCATATAATGGTTCTAGCATATTCTTATGACTATCCTTTAGTTTCTCCATTCCCAAACAAACGCATCGAGCGGAAAGTAAGAAAAAAAAATGGAAACAAGCAGCAACTGGAGGAACCTTCGAGCTTTTCATGTAGTGTCCCTGTTCGATCTATGATTCAGCAAGGTATGATGTGCTTCTTCACTCCATCTAGTTCAGTTAGGATTCCATTCGTTGGAAATAAATTCCTGCGCAACTTCTATTTTCTGCAAATCAGACCTAGTTATTGTGCTCCGATTGTTTCTAACTTATTCCTATCGAAAGCTAAGTTCTTGAGGTTTTCTCAGCCTCTGGAATCAGATCAATTGGATAAACCTACAATTTCTTATGAATTTTCTAATCTTCAGGTCTGGTATGGTTGCTGTAAACCGAGTTCAGATTGTTACAGCTTCATTTTTAACAGTTTTGGCCTAGTTACAGTACTCCGATTCTTGCTAAACCTTGTTTCTGTGAAAGAAGACTTTCTTAGCTTTTCAGAACAGCTTGAATGATCTTTTTCCGATATACGTACAATTTGTTATGAATTTTTGAAGTTCTGCCGTGAAACAGGAAAATTATACTGCACAGTTTAGGTATTCTGCTATTTTGACACAGTTATACTGCTCCAAAATTTCTGAAACTGATTTCTGTGGAAAGCTAACTTCTTTGGCTTTCCAAATCCATTTGAATCAGCTTTATCCGATATTTCTACGATTTATTACGGATTTTTGAATTTACTGCTTGAAACAGCAAAAATTTCTGCAGTTTTGAAGGAAATTTCGAAATCTCAATTCCTACGTTAGGTTTGCCCTTTCTTCGTGACATTTTCAGAGATTGACGTCGCTGATCGTTTGGGCAGTTTTTGGGCAGCAAATATCTATCATATGTTATAGTTTTTAACGGATATCGATCGATGTATTAATCCCTTGGACTTGTGATGTCACATTTTAGGCGAAGGTACATCGACTGGGAATTGAGGGCAGCTGCGGAGGCCGGAACCTAGGAATACGCTGTGAGTTGGTAATACGGGGACGCCTTCCCTTCGTGGGACGTGTGGACCCCGCGTCGGGTCGTTTTACACCGTATTTGATGTCTTCAGTTGGTGTCGTCGTTTTATTTCGTCGTTCTATGTTGTCGTTTATTTGTGGTAATAGAGAGCCTTGTAGGCTATAGGTTAGGCATATAATTGTGGTTGACGAGTATTGGTCGTATGTGCGGTTTCGTGAATTGGAAGATCGATCACGGGACACATGACGTGATGGCACGTCAGTGTTCGATATTATTGAGTTGATTTGTGGGTTTGTGGATTGTTGATTGGTCTTGTTTGTTGCATACACTTGGTACCAGGTTCTAAGTAGCCCGAATGGCCACGTTCGGGTGAGTGCGGAGTGGCAAATCGAGTAAGTAGCCCGTGGCTTGGCACACCCGGGTGAGTGAGGCCCAACGATTGCACCCTTCCAGTGCCATGTGTTGATTTGATATTGATTATCGTTGAAGGGTGGTCGTTGGGGAGATTTTGGCCAACGTCACCGTGTGTGTGTGGGACATGCATGTTATAGTAGTTGATAGGCTAGTTTACGGTCCACGGTCTAGAGTTACGGTGACGGACTCGGATGGAGCTCGTTTCGAGGGAGGATATGGCCACCCACGCGTCGTTTATGTGATTACGTGGATTTGGTGACGTGTTTGATACATATACATCTCGTGATAGTCAGTGGTCGTTTTTGGTCTCGTATGAGTGGTGGAAAATGTTCTTTTGTAAATGGAGTGGTCTATATATTTGAATTGTTATGATTTCATGGTAAAGGGCGTACCTTCCGTGAGGGATAAAGTGTGTCCGTATTATCTTCTCACTGAGCTTTGCTCACCCCATATATATATATATATTTCTTTCTAGGTCGTTTTTGCTTGGAGGTTTGTCATTCTCGTTCGTCGTTTCTGCTGTTGACTCCTCTACTCTGGTATTCCTCATTTCTTTTACATCGATAGATCCATTGGCAGAGTATATCCTTATGTGGATATTTTGTGTATAAATTCTTTCATTTGTCGAGGTTTTGAATTATTTTGTACAATGTGAACTATCATTCAATATTTCATCGAGTTTTAATTATGATTTCTTTCGTGTGATTTTTATTTCGCGACGTGTGAGTTGATATCGAGCCTTGCGTTTATTGGTAAAACGCGGCGGCTGTCGCGCCTTGGACGCGGGTCGGGGCGTGACAGTATCTCTCAGCTATTTCATCCCATAGCTGCTTTGCATCATGAATGAACATAAAACTATTAACAATTTCCTTCGAAATAGAGCTCTTGATCCCACCAGTCACCATGCTATTTACCTTAATCCACTTTCTGTAACTCGGTGAGTTAGCATTTGGCTTCAAGTACTTACCGTTGACGAATCCAATCTTCATCTTCGCCTCAAGTGCTTCTACATAGAAATTCTCCAGATCAGGTAATTCGTAGCACTTAAAGGAGTCGATACAATCATCATTCCGGGATTATCCGATCCATGCAACAAATAATCCTCTTCCATTTCCGCTATTTCAGTCGATGTCTCACCACTGATAGTTTCAGATGAGCTCATATTTCAGCTCGATACTCAACAATTTAGGATTTTGATTCAAAACAGGTAATAGAAGATTGAAGTAAGCTCTGATACCATGAAGAAAAACAAATCGGACTACCGCAAATTAAACCTGATTTGCGCGGGAAGAGAAACGATCGCAGCTCAGAAGAGAACTCAATTTGATTTCTGTGTAATTTCCATACTGTACATCGCACTGTACATACTAACGTTTTTATACTACTGAACAACTTAAAATAAAATTACTAAAATACCCTCAACTAAAACTAACTACCAAGAACAGATTCGAACTACAGATTCGAGCTCGAGCTAATGAACTGTGAATGGAATTCCTTGCACTTGTGTCTCAGAATTTGCTCTCGATCTCGATAATTCTTCACTAAATCGTTGATGGCATTTAAGTTTCTTCGTCACTTGTTAAATCGAGAAATAAAACGAAGCACTTTTAATACTTGCCTTAGCGATTTCTTCATGGAAAGAACCATTCAAGCTTAGCTCGAGGAGTTTGCAGAATTCATCAGCTTAATTTATTTCTCATGGTTTTTTTTTTGCTTATTTCTTCACTCTTTTCCATGCTATGTGGCTATTTATGCGTTGATTATTCTATGTATGTGACGATATTGCTAGATTGTTACACTGCCCTTTTTTTTTCTCTAAATTTGGCCATCTTGGCGTTTTGGCGTTCGTCCTTTCGCAATTAGTGCCTCAAAACTCACTATTCGATAGACAACGATCTGTCTAATCGAACTAATCTAAATTAGATTTTTCTAGTCGTTTGGTCTGAGTAAACTCTGTATGAATCTACTCAATCACATCGAATCGATTATGTATTGACAAATTTAGTGGGCAACAACCTTTACATGGACGTGGACTTTTATGTTGGATTTCTGAATTTGATTATAGGTAATTTTATTTCGCAATAGTCGTGGACCGCAACCGAATTAATTTTTTAAGCTCGAATGATTATTTAAAGCTTTGAATAAAAAAAATGGCATGAACTTTCCGTGTTTCTGTTTACCTAAATACAATAATATTACTACCACATGAGTTAGTAGGACGCGTAGAAGAAGGTCACGCTCTTCTCATTTTTTTGGGCTAACAACGTGTCTCTCTATATATAGATTGATAAATAGCTTCATCAAATTATTTCCATAGTTCTTCTTCAACCACATGTGTTTGTTTTGGAACGAATGCTATGACGATTAATGAGTTTTCTTTCTTAATGGCGAAGGCGAGGTAGGGCACATTTTACTTCTCTTATGTACTTAATAACCCCTAATACACTCACGTCTTTTTGCTCTCAATCCAAGGGGAATGAAAAACCCAATATACTAAAAATATTGAATTAAGTAAAAGTAATACTGCACAAAAGTTGCTAATGAACAACTAATCGTAATAAGTCCACCACGCTTCGTATTTAGTATAATAGGAAAATTGCAATAAGTCCACCACGCTTCATTGCGACACTCTGATTAGTTTTGATAGAGTTGATATTGAAATGTTATTTTGACTGAATAATATTACAAATATCAAGCAACATCTAACTAAATTAGAGTGGCGCAGGTGGATAGGGGTGGGCATTCGGTACGTACCGAACCGTACCGAACCGAAGTTTCGGTTAAACCGCACCGAATTTTTTGATTTTTTTAAAACCGAATACCGAACCGAACTCGGTTCGGTATTCGGTTATACCGAATTTTTAATGCGGTAATTCGGTTAACCGAATGGTTAACCGAAATATTTTAAAAAAATAAAAAAAAAAAATTAGGTATAACCGAATTTTAATATATTAAATATATTAATATTTTTAATTTTAACCTATTAAATATATTAATTTTCGTTTAATTTTATCAAATTTAATATATTTTTTAACAATAAATATAAATTTCGGTAATTCGGTTCGTTCGGTATACCGAACTGGTATATCCGTACCGAACCGAATTACCGAATTGTTTTTTTAAAACCGAATACCGAACCGAATTTTCGGTATTTCGGTCGGTTCGGCCGGTTTACCGAACTGTGGCCACCCCTACAGGTGGATTGTGATGGACGGGTTACGCACAAGGGACAAATCATGACAAGTCATTTTGATTTGTTCTTTATCGGAATATATTTTAATTTATTTTTGGTGAGAAATGGTCATTACCCTTTTCCTTTGTTGTTGTAGTCGTTAAAATATATACTAGTAGGTTAAGCACACTCTGTCTATACATAAATATATCTGATTAAACTTATTTTAGTTGAAATGTTAATAGAAATTGTAATCTAAAGTCAAATTTAATTTGTATATTTCTGAATAAATGATATTTTTTTATAATTTAAAGATAGAATATTAATTAACTAAAGTAAGGTAGTTAGTTGTTTTTCGTTTTATTGTTTTAATATTTTCAAGCTTAATTGACAGATCATTTGATGATTTATACTCGTTATCACCCTTAATAATAGAATAGATAGAATAGGATCACCGGTTATTTGCCTTGAAAATGAATAGACTTATAAATATCATGTCTAATATTATACTATTAGTAAGTATGATCAAGATATCTAGCAATTTATTCTGTAGAGAAATTAAAGCAATTCTGTTTTACTGAACGTGAAATAGTACTTACAATTGTCTTGAATACAAAGCCAAACTTGAGAAGGAGATAAAAAATATATACTACATGTATAGAACATAATAATAACACAAGACTTGCTATTGCGCATACATTATATATAACCCAACTTCATAGAAACATAATAATAACACAAGACTTGCACATACATTATATATAAACCCAACTTCAGTGGCAGAGGGATTTATGGTGTGATATATAAAGCATAAACATGTCACATCATCATTTGATATGTGGATCAGTGACCCATAGAAATGTTAATTAATGTCATGTATCATATCATCTAATTTGATGTGGTATGTCAACATGACACGGATCATTGTCAGATTGGTATGTCGACATGACGGATCAGTACCACATCGACAGGTGCCCACGGGTACTCACATAAGGTGAGCAGCATGAAATCCCTCTCAACTAGCATATTATCTCAACAAAAAAAACATGGTATAACGCTTCGCATCGCTTTCTATTGAATGTCAACATTGTTTGTATTATTATGCTTCTGTGGTGTATTTTTTGCTACTCCAAATACTTAATAATTCTAGGATAGAATCGAGTCGAAACTGTAAAACACACAACATAAGTGAACTCCGAAAAACCAATTCGTCAAGAAATGACGACACAAAGAGGGCAATTCGTCTGTGTTATTTGCAATCCGAGGCCTAACTCTTATTAGCAAACATGGCCATGAGTAAGAGCAAAAATAAAAAGCAAAGATTTCAGATCTGCCCGAGAATTACGTCTCCGCCGAAACCTGAATTCAGACGGCGCTTTCTCCACATTGAGAGCTTTAATCTTACCATCACAACATATGCAGACCATCTGTATCGTTAAGAAAAAAGTAAAAGAATTTACCATGGAGATTACACATATACTATTAAAAAGGTACGTTAACAGTAATAGCAAATTCGTGAGCCGTCTACCTATGAGAACGAGGGCCCAACAAAGCAGAAGTGAGATCTACGATCAGGTCAAGTTCTTGTGGAAGCTCCCATCAAAGTCCCCATAGAACTCAATCTGCAAATATGTCAACACACGAAGTTCTCAGAGCATATGCTATAATTGCGTGTGTGTTGTGTTAAAAATGACAACTTTAATTGGAAGAACAGATGTTGGGATAGGCACTTACACCTTCCTTGGCCTGAAGCTTTTCTGCCCAGCCATTCATGACATAGGGATCATTGACAGAGACACATATTACGGAATCGATTCCTTTGCCTTAAACTTGTCGATGTTGTTCTTGTAACTGGGAACATGCTGTGCGAACAAACCCCAGTATATGCACACCTACACGATAGAGAGCCCAGGATTTTGTAACCAAGAAAACTCGAAACAACCAAATTTGTCTTATCACAAAGCAATGTTGCTATAGAAGCAAGCTACCCTTTCTTCTTCTTGAAGCTAGACTTCAATAAAACAGAGCATAAACAGACAAGGGAATGAAGTTTTCAGAAGTTCCGAAAGCTTATATACCCTGTCGTAAATACCGTGCAGCTTGGTTTGTAATTTATTTTCATTGACAGTACCAATTCATAGAAACGATAATTTCGAAAGCTTTATGAGTGCATTTCTTCTCTACTTTGATAATCAACAATTCGTTCAATCCACAACACAAGGACTCAAATGAAAAACATAAAATTACTTACAGGGAGGCCGAAGATCACGACTTTCTTATCCTGCAAAACAAATCAACGCATTCAATCGTGATAATCGCTATAAGACCAAAACAGCAATAAAAGCCCTAATCCGCCGAAGATTAACATCAATCGGTTTTTCAATTTGGTAAAATAATGAGAGACCTGAAAATGTCTTTGACAGAAGACGTGGCGAACTGGGACGAAACGCCTTCGTCCCACGAGCAAAGCCTTCTGCAGGAAGCATCCCCTGCCGCCGAGAGCAAATCCGTGCCCACCGCCGCCGATGCGTAAGCCCTAGATGATTTTAGGGCGGCTTGGAGCGTCGAGCTGATGAGGACAGATCGTTTAAACAACGCCATCAACGCACCCAATCTCTAACCTTGGTTGCTTTTCTGATTTCTCCTTCTCTCTTACCCCAATTGAGAGGTTTTGACGTATGAGAATGAATCCGAGAAACGCTGAGCTGAAATGGCTACTTTTGCTAGGACGACTTTCTAGAAAGCTTCAGTGGATGAATTTGAAATCACTACCAACACTGAGATTGTTCTATTACATGACACGTGGATTAAAATTAGTGTGCTATTTTTTTTCTATAACATGAATTGCGATGCGATGAGTAAGAATAATGGACTATTGTGGGTATAAAATTTAACTCCGCATCGCACTAATATAATAAGGTATCTCCAACCCAAAAACTCAATACCCGCAAACTCATCTCAAACTTAAATACATAAAATTCTCCAACAATTAACCACATTCACAAACTCGAATGAATATTTTTTAATTTTCGCATCTATAATTTTTCAATACGATCCAAATATGTTACAACTTTTCAGTATTACCCACATATAAATATCTTAGACTAAATATTTTAATAAATACTTTACATATTTTATTATAATTTTGAACATTATTCATGTGGTATAATAATAAAAATAATTACATAAATTATAAAAAGCTAATTATAGTAATTTATGGAACAAAGTACTAAATTTACTATGAGTTGCTTTGTGAGAAATAAAAATTTATGCGTTGGTGTCAAATGAAAACGCATGTATGAATTTATAGGAGAGAGAATGACATAAAACTCATTTTGGGTATGCGTTGGAATATTGATGGAGTATTTTTTATGTTTACGTCTGAGTATGGTATTGTGGAGATGGTCTAATAGGGCAAATTAAATCGAAGATCTGATTGCTTACAAGACTCGCTTGACTGCCATTAAATAGATCAATATTGAGACACTTAATGGATGAATCGAGACCAGTGACGGAACCAGGATTTATGGCGTGAGGTCAAAAATAATTATAAATAAACAACAAGGAAATTTGATGTCATGCCCATACATTTATCCATAAAGAGAAAGCTAAATTACATTAGGTAGAATTAGTCTTTGGTAAAAGAAGCCTTCACGATCTCATATTCCGAACCTTCGCAAAACTGTTACATTTTCAACACTTGCAGATGTTTCTTTTTCGATGTAGCACACCAACAAATCGAGAGAAAGTCATCACCCATCTTATTACATAAATCGTGCTTGATAATTTCATCACAAAAAATTATCTTTCATCAGTAGCTGCTGCAACCGGCAAATTCATAAAATATTTAAGATTTTTATTTCAATAAATAGGCTCAAAGTCAAGTAAGCCAGTGATGAGTTAATTTTATCTTAAGAACTTGGCACAACAAGTCCAATTAGAAGTCCCCAAAAATTAGGGTTTGTAAGTCATTTTCTTCAATCTCACGTATATACCAATAGCTTCTCCACCCTACCATATATACCTTTCTGACGCCGGCCGCCGGGGGTGGGCCAACCCCCCCTGTGGTTCCGCCACTGATTGAGACATTGAACCATGAATAACGATGAGTTCATATAGAAATACTCGAATATCGTCTAGTTCGCCCCAAATTTTATTTTCGATACCATAGCAAAGTAAAAGTCGTTTTAGGTACGAACTAGATAGCGTTTTAGGGAGAAATTTCTCTTGTACCGTAGAGCTGAAAATTGAGCCCAAGCCCATGGGCTGGCCCAATCCGGACCTAAACAAATCGAGCTTGCTAAATTTGTGAGCCGAAAACATGACAAGACTTTTTGGCCCAGCCTATTAGGCCCGCTGGGCTGATGGGCCGCTGGCCAAATTGGGTCCGCCATGTTATTAGTTTTTCTTTTATTTTCTATGTAAAATTTTCAAATTCAATTTTATGAATAAAAAATAATGTGTGTTGATGTATTAATGGGATTAAATTTTTTTTGTAATATTGTGTATAACATAGTTAAAATATAGCCGATGAAAAATGAAAGAATTCAAATAAACAAACTACAAAAAAGATAAAAATCTAGGCCCATTAGCCGACAGGCTGGCCCCAACCCATCACGCTATGGGTTGGGATTATATTTTTTTTTTTGTAATATTGTGTATAACATAGTTAAAATATAGCCGATGAAAAAAATGAAAGAATTCAAATAAACAAACTACAAAAAAGATTAAAAATCTAGGCCCATTAGCCCGACAGGCTGGCCCCAACCCATCACGCTATGGGTTTGCTAAGAATCTTAGGCCGATAGGATTCCGGGCCAAGCCGACTCGGCCTGTTAACAATCAGGCAGCGCGCTCAAACTTTCTCTCCTGTAATGGAATTGGAACCTAGTTATATCCTAAAGTCACTCCAATCGAATCCGACAATCAATCCATGATTTTGTACTTTCACTCTCTTCAAATAAACGAATAGATGCATTTGAATTGAACGCATAAAAATAAAAAATATATAAAAAAAATTATAAAGTCTTTTTTTAGGTATAAAATATGTGGGGCAGTATTGAAAAGGTTATAAAAGTTTTTATAGAAGTGAATATTCGAAATTCATCATTTGAGTTTAAATGAGTTTAACGGTTAGAGGAGATTTACTGCATTTTGAGCTTGAGAATAGAGTTTGTCGTTGGAGATGCTGTACGACTGGCCTATAAAGTTCATCACGCCCTATGTATGTGCACATATATCGAGTTATTTTATATATTAATTAAGTTATTTAAAAAATGTTAAACTAAGAAATAAAATTATAAAACTAAAATATTAACAGTAAAATGATAAAAACACTATTTAGACTAAAGAGTGGTTATATTGTCCATCACCCTCAATACAATAAAATATATATAATTAAACAATACGCATTCGGTAAGTGATAGATGAACATATGTAACATCACTAATTAATCACCTCCCTGTACCAAAACAAAGAATTGAATCATAGTCGACAAGGAAAAACCCCATCTATTAAATATCTGACAGCGCAAACGATCACCCCCTAACTCCAAGGCACGGTAAAAATTGGATAACGAAAGATAGGGTAACACAATTCCACAATAAGCCACATACTACAAAGAGCTTCGGCATCTTCTTACTACACTTACATAGCTTTTGTCGGTGGTAGGCCGAAACACACCTAACAAAATAAATGCGCGACGAAACTTAAACGTACCTATATTCACACTTCCTTCAATAACCTCCCTCAACAATACATGCTTCTGAAAAAAAAAAGAAAAGAAATGAAAGCCTTGTCCCACATCGATTAATTAAAATTTTTCAATTTATATCAAGAAACAATCCTCCTCCGTCGTGTCGGGAAGTACCCCTCGATTTCTAATACATACAACATATCCATCGTGCCATGGCACACCATAAGATCGAAAAAGCATCGCCTGCTTTTTCTCTCGACCATTACAATCATCGCGCACTTGCTCGTAACAACAAAGTGCAGCCCCCCCGAAGATCCCATAAAATGCGCAGACGAACTCGAAAACGCCGAATGCACGATAACAAACTCCTACGCTCCTTCCCAGATCGCTCCACCTGCCATTTTTCCCGAGCCCTCTACCCGAAAACCGAGCCGAGCTAATCTCCATCACGGCCAACCTCACGACGTCGAAAACAAAAACGAAGGCCGCCACTCGATTCTCCCACAGCATACCGAAGCTCGTCTGCCCCTCGGGCGAAGATGGAGTCGTAATCAGCACTAAATACCTCGACAAAATATTGGAAGTCGACGGGTCGGCCCTTACGATGACCGTCGAGGGCGGTGCGACTCTTAGAAGGCTCGTCGAGGAGGCGGCGAAGGCGGGAATGGCTTGCCCTATGCGCCTTATTGGTGGGGTTTGACGGTGGGCGGGATGATGGGGACGGGGGCTCACGGGAGCTCGCTTTGGGGTTTGGGGAGTCAGGTTCACGACTATGTGGTTCGGCTTAGGATTGTGAGCCCGGGCTCGGCTCGGGAGGGTTATGTTAGGGTTCGAACGCTCGTGGCGGGGGACGACGAGATGGAGGCGGCGAGGGTTTCTCTTGGTGTGCTCGGAGTTATTTCGCAGGTGAATTATATATCTATTCTTGTATTAGTTTGTTGGAATAAAAATATATGTAAGAATTAAAAACCCTAATAAGCTACATGTGTCCCACATTGGATAATTTGGAAGAGATTGAGTAGCTTATAAGTTGATGAGCTACTTCACCTATCACCAATTGTTTTTAGGGATGGAACCCCATCAACTTATGTGGGCCCAACTCTTATTTTAATGGACCGATGTTATGCCCACTTATTATAAAATTTAACAATATATAAAGTTCAAATATAACATTCTTGTAGAAGAAGCTTGAGATAATCTCCAAGATGTTATAGGCACGTATACTCACGATCGATGACTTATAAAGCTGTGCGTCTAAAAGGTTATATATAGGATGAAAATATTACAAAATTCGCTCTAAAAAAATTAGATATCTAAGGTTACATAGGATGAAGTTACAAGATAGAAAGAAATATACAAAACTTTTGGGCACTCATGGTAAGCAAAGTACACGAAAAGAATAAAATTAGATAAGAAAGTTACACAGTAAAGCTTAGATAAGAAAGAAATCAGCTTAGACGTGAGTACTGAGCATAAAAAATACAAAAGGAAAATATATGATACACTTCATGCACGCCTTAACTTCGCAATCAAGTGGTCATCTTCTTATCAATTCTCAAGGACTTATAAAATGCTGAAATCATCACAATGTTTTTTTCTTATTGTTTAAATTTATAATATCATAGATCAAATTGTCATTTGTATTAATTACTCCGTTCGTTGATCAAAGATTCGCCAACTCATAGGTGACATTCAAACTACAACCTCTATTCAAGAGATCCATCGCCTACGAGACAAGAAGCGATACGGACTTGGGTAGCCAAGCGGTTACATTCGGTCGAAAACACGAGTTTGCTGACCTCATATGGTATCCGAGCCAGAGGAAAGTCGTCTACAGGTTCGACGATCGCGTTCCCGCCAACACATCGGGCGATGGCTCGCTCAATTTCCCGGGATTTCGTCCTACTCCGACTCTAATTTTATCATCAATTAGAAGATTAGGTACATATAGGTTGTCTTAGGGTATGCATTTATTAGATGACTTATCTTTTGGTTGGAAATATATACTATAATTAAGCTTTCAAGTGAAATGGTCATTCTGATGCCACTGATATCAATACCATTCCTTAAACCTCAATCTGACTCTGATACCACGTTGAATGATCACTTTTAAAAATATTTTATGTATTATATTCCTAACACTTCTCATTTCTTTGTGTTATAATCTTGTTTTTACTACAGAGGAGATACAGGAAACCCTAAACGACGCAGACGGCAAGTGCTTAAATGGCAAGCTTACAACCCGAACTTTAGAAACTATCGAGATACGGTCTGACAAACGACGGTATATATCTGGGAAGAATAATATTAATCACGTTTATGACATAGCTAGGGTTATATGCGATCTACTACAAAACCCTAATTTATCTCGTCTGAAAAAAATAGGACGTATATTCACGGGATACCCAGTAATCGGACTCCAAAACAACGTCCAAACATCGGGAAAGTGCCTCGACATCTCCGAAGATTCTCAACTCACTGCGTGCCCATGGGATCGTCGGGCGAAAGGTTTATTTTTCCATCAGACAACCTTCAGCATCGCACTTTCCGAGTCAAGGACTTCATCGAGGATGTCCAAAAACTCGTGGACTTAAACCCTAAATCGTTGTGCGTTTTGGACCTATACAACGGTATACTCATGAGATACGTCGTCGCTCGAGCGCTTACTTGGGCAAGCAAGAGGATTCGTTGGACTTTGACCTCTCTTACTATCGAAGCGAAGATCCTTCGAACCCTAGGCTATTCGAAGACGTTTTGGAGGAGATCGAACAAATGGCAGTGTTTAAGTACAATGCGCTTCCCATTGGGGAAAGAACAGAAACGTTGCTTTCTAGGTGCGATTGAGAAATTCAAGAACGCCGATAAGTTTATTAAAGTAAGGAGAAGTACGACCCTTTGGGCTTTTTTCGAGCGAATGGACCGATCAAAATATTGGGATTGAAGGAGGGTTTGACCATAGACAAAGAGGATGCGCATTGGAAGGGCTTTGTGTTTGCTCGAAAGATAGCCATTGTGCGCGGCAAAGGGATATTATTGCAGGTCGGGAAGGTTTACTTACAAGCCCGAGTTTGTTCAAAAGGTGCGTGGGAATGTTTTGTTATTCCTAGTTATTTCTTGTTATAATTAGGTCAGAAGATTTATCTTTCTTCTTCTCTTCTTGAATAGGTATTATAGCCATGGCAATCCATTTTTGACAGTAGGACCTTCGTGAGTGTTCTCCTTCCAAGAACTTCAATGTGCTTGTAAAGATGCGATATATATATATTACTCACATATGTACACACTCTTGATTGTTAGATGAAGATTGTACGTATGAGGTTACCCCAGATTTTCATTACAAGGGGTTTCGTATGATATGAACTCACTTTAAATTTTATTGTATGAGTTTAAATATCCATGAATTTCGAGTCGACTTGACCTAAATCTAAATCCAACTTGAGCTTCATCTCTGAGTTGAACTTTGAGAAGAAGATAAGATATCTTGCTTGACATTGCAGGAGGTGGAGTAGACCTTGTATTTGGGCTGAGCCCATATCATGAGTTTTGAATTGGGCCGGCCCATCTGAATTCTTGCTGTATAGTTATTGTTTTCTGATCGAAAGAGAAAATTGTTCTCTTTTTTCTCCATCTGTAGTTAAACTATTGTTGAGAACCAAGCAACCCATTTCTTGCGATGGTACGATAAATGACGCTATCTTCGTGCATTTTCTGTCAGATTGCTTGTGGCTCAACCTCCACAGCACTGCGTCATAAGGTAATCTCGATCAATTTTGAGCTGAATTGGGATATTATTTACGGGTTATAGTTAATACTAGAGTAAACGCAGGATGATAAGATCGTTGTTTTCGAAGACATCAATCCTTCTGCATTCAGGTGAGATTGAGCACAAGTGTTTGTTAATTTGCCTTACAGAAATGACTTCCTCACGGCTTCGTGTCGAGTTCCCAATTCGATTGAATTATGTGGTTGAACGGAAGTTTGGACTAATTGAAGTCCAATCTCAGAAAAGGGAACAAATTTTAACTGAAACCTGAGGTTGTGTTCAAGCCCTCACTGTTGTGATGGGGTTCAAAAGCTTTGCAATAATGCACTAGCTATTGATTATCCATACATTGATAGTGAGGCGTAAATCGTAATAGAGCTAGTTGGTGTGTGCATTCGAGCTTAGTTGTGTGTTCATAGCATTTGCAGTTGTTTAAATCTACTGATTGGAAGTGAAAAACCTTCTCATGGATACGTTGAATAGAAACTATACGTGTTTCCTCCGCAATCAGGCATTACTTGGCGATTTAATATGAGCACATACCAACCGTCAAGAATCTCCAAAGGAGAACCGAAGACTATCTGTTGGGTATTAACAAAGAACACGATGCTTTCTCATTAGGGAATGGTGCGAATTTGGTCTTCAGATTGATTCGAAACAGAAACCTTGAAATTTCATTACATTGTTTTTCAGTTAGTCACATGTTAACCATAGGCGAAGCCTGTTGGAAAGAGATGCCCGTCACGCTAAATACAGGTACGATTCTTCCTTTTGTAAACATAGTTCAAGATGCTTTACCTCTTAGTTAGTAGACTAATCAGTAAAGACATGATCTTTTTAATCTTCCCAGTTTGTATATACCACTTATGATACAATTTAATTCCACGTCAATGGCTCCGAGGATGCATGAAAACATTGTTAATATGCCTTAGCTAGCGATGGTTCTATCGATACTCCAGGATAAAACTGTGCAATTAACTGAGTTTTATCATTGAAATGACTTGTTATTTTTCGTCAATTCTTCATCAGATTTGGTTCCACCAGCCACCATTCAACAGTGTCAACCACCTTCATCTCCATTGTTTTGCACTTCCATTTACTCCCAGTAGAAATTATATTTTCATTCCCATTGAGAAATATATTTTTACTTATTGTTTTCAGAAATGAAATATATGAGTGTGTTATTGCATACAACAGATGGAGGGCTGTGAAATACCTCTCTTTAGGTCCTCTTGTGGGTTCATCGAAGTTGAAAGGTTTTGGGAGAAGCTAAAACCTCAATAGTAATTGTGACATTCTTTTCTTTATCATAAATCTACAAAGCGATTTATAAATATTCTATCAATCATCATTGTTGCGTTTGTGATTTATGATGCGTAGTTTATTTAGTCACGAAGCCATATCTGCCAATGTATTCCCCGCATTGATTTTCATTTTTCTGTACCACATTATTGGTGTTGCGGTGTTTCCTATTTTTAAATTAGATTATGATTGTTTTAACATCTTTTTTTAAAAGTTTTATTAACGAAAACAAATTTATAAGGAACTAAAAAGTTCATAAAAATTCATTCAACATTCATTGATCACTTTTAAGGAAATAAAGCTCTATTGATGAAGTTTTTTAAAAAAATACACAAAACAAACTGAAAAAGAAAAAAAAAAAATACTATTGAAATGAATATTTCCCATGGGTATATTTGAATTAAGGCTCTAGGTTTTACACCCTGTCAGAAAAAAATTATGCTCAAATGAACCAATTTCTGTAAAATTTTGAGGTAATGACCTAAATTTAAAAAAGTGTTATAAAATGTATATGAACTGGTACTGATAATCATTTTGTGGTACTGCAGAAAAAACTGGTACTGCAGAACAATGAAGTGATACTGCAGAAATCGGATTTTAAAACTATTTTTT